>DWPV01000683.1:0-25884 GCA_018251915.1 Urbanus proteus proteus | reverse complement strand
TGTCCATGGGCGGCAGTGGCCACTTACCATCAGGTGGACTGCAAGCTCGTTTGCTACTCTCATGTTATAAAAAAAAAGGTGATAAGTCCTACGGTGTATGTGTGATTGTCGACAAGTGGCCTAATATAATTTATGTGAGTGGAATTTTAATCCCTTAAGTGATCCGACCAAAACTACTAAAACGCCATGAATTTGGTAACACTTAATGGTTCTAAGTGTTTATAAGTCTATTTAAGGTACAGTGAAAGTCGCTCCAAATCTAACTTAACAAACTAATCAAATAAAAACAATGCAGCCACGTCGTGGATATGAATGATTGAAGCAGCGTGTTCCAAAAACACGGTAAATGAATTATAATAAAATCGCGTCGATCCTCATCGGAACAAATGGGTTGTACATGTCGCCGCCCACGCCGTGCGCCCGCGCCGCCGGCGTCGCTCCGTACACGTTCTTAAGTGATACCAAAAGATAAAGCCATAAATATGTAAAAATATACTAGCTCCCATAAAATATTGGTGCGTCCTGGTACGCGATCTAGGTATACAATTTGAGATTCAACCCGATTAATGTATTGATAGTTGTAATTTTACACATTGCCACAGGTATAGATAGTTACCTGCCTATTTGCCTAAATGTATGCATAATGATTATAGTGCATAATGGAATAACAATAATAATAATGAAATAGCAATAATGATTTAAAATACAATTAAATTCAACTGTATAACTATCTCAAGTACTTAAAAAAATAATAAGTGGCAGAAAAACACTCATTATGACAAATTGTAGAATTATAGCATGTCTCTCAACGAACTACTTTTGACATAACTTTGCAAATACCTAGGTGAAATAAGTACATATTAATTTTGTATGTTTCATAGCACTTCCTATTATTAGCTCTTAAGTGCCTCTTTATGAAAGGCGGTAGACTCTACATAACTAAATTCAGTTTTAAATAATACATATAAGATATAAGAATACTTATAAGATGTGTTTTTAAGTACCTATATCTCTCTACATTTAGTTATAGTAGGTACAAGACAAATATACATAGTACATTCTAAAAACATGAAGGAAATCATCTTTTAACCAAATTACAACAAAGGAAATTTACAATTTGCGTCAACTAAACAGGGACACCAATTGGTATATTTGCAAAACAATAATTATTTTAATGTTGCCGCTGTTTCGGTACCCCGAGGCCGCGGAAGACAATACAAAAACAAAATTATTAAATGACATGTACTTAATAATACGTATTATTGAATCCGTTATTATGGGGTGTTTTAGACATTCGCAATGCGCTTTGATCGTGCCTGTTTCGTTTAAGCATTTAAGGGTTGGTGCACCCACAAACAAATTGGCTTATTATGTGCAAGTTGCGTTAATGCGGTTACTCTTTAGTTGATGCGCATCCTTATGTCGTTATTATGGAGAAGGTATGAGAATGGTAGAGAAAAATATATATTGAAGTTCAAAAAGAATTCTTGTAAAGAATAGTCTACTCTGAATAAAATATTTTAGATTTTGATTTTGCATGATTCTAAAAGTGATGTCAATCAAGGCTAATTGTTAGGGAAATAATGCTTTTTTGCATAAGACTGTTGATGTCTAAAGATTTTAAAATTAGTTACTGATTTAGATTAAGATGAATAAATCGTAATTATTTAATAATATAATAATGCTTACATATAATTAATTTTGAGTATCATAGAACTTTTATGGCATAGTTTACATATTAAGTTATTATAAATTGATTTTCGGTAGACAAAAAAAAACAATAGGCAGGAATCTCTCTATAAATATAAATGAAAATGAAGTAAGTAAGGTCCTATCAGTCTATAGTTTTGTTATAATTTCGTTCAAATTTCAATTCAATTCGGTAGTTAGGTAAGTGATTCTTAAATTTATATCTAAGCTGTTTCTATTGCTCTGTTTTAAATGTTTTCACTAAACACCTATAGGTACTTTTAAACTTTTTTATCCTTTGAATAATTTTAATTTTATAGTTGATACAATAATTTGTACAGTTATTATATACAAATAAATACAATATTATTATAGTCAATACCTATAAAACCAAAAGTAGTTACAGTCTTGTGGCAAAAGCTCTACCATACCTTTTAAATCAATTAAAGTAAATTCAAGTAGTTAAAACAATCATAGCTCATTTCTTTCTGACAGCGATACTTTAATTTAATATTTTTTGTTACATTAGGCGTATTGACCTTAAATAGCAATTTACACGGAACATGAGTATCACCAATGGCGTACAAATAATAGGTGTTTCTACACATGGCGCGTTTAATGCCTGCCTGTTGCGGCGATTCTGAAGGCTCCTCGGAGGCACGTACGAGTAAATGAAGAGAATCGAGCTATGCAGGCGATGGAGACTACGTGACCACCATACCGCCAATCTAGAGGTAATCACCGGGTACGGACTAGAACCCTTGACGCGGATATGTGACACATCGCTTTACATACATCCATTACATACACAATGTTTATACGTACACAAACACGAACTTATGTGACATTTACACAGGTTAACGCCACCTCACATGTAAAAAACGTTTGCACATATTACTAACTCAGTAAGCATTTTTTGAGTACGTAAGTAATTGCCGAGTCTTCACTAATAACATATGTACCTACTTAAGATTTTTCTTATTATTCATTTGTCGTTGGTTCGATCTCGATATTAATGTTTTCATCTTATTCATGATCTGTAATATGTGTACCACCCATAAATAACAACAAGTTTCATTCCCAATCGATGTTCAATAGCCATAAAGTTTACGGACACAGAGGGTTATAAGCGTCCTTCAAAAGCTTAACATCTGAAAAATAGAAGAGAATAGTAGAATAGCAATCAACGTCCACCGCTGAAGTATAATTAGCTTATCGTCTGAGGATCGCCTTACGTCGAGAAGTCGTGCGCACGCGCATTGGCGAGCGCTGCGCCAATCGCCGCGCAGCGATCAACGATCGTTAGACCATCGATTCTTTTTGGTTATTACAATAATTCCGACACGATTGCGTCTAATTGCGCTGATTTCCGAAGATCGTGGAACTTAGGTATCTATATCTGATACATCTACACGGCCACGCGAGGCCACCATTGGAATTATAATACTTCGCCATTATTGAGAAATCAGTCCTTGTTGAGGAAATTATATCACGTCTGTAATCTTAATGTTGCGTTGTTAGACATTATTTTATCGGACGTGTTTTCCGTATTTTCATCTGCAGTAAATAGATGCAATAGTTTTATGCATAAGCATTAGTTGTCGGAGTCTATAATTGGAAGTCATGCTAAAGCTTCAGGTTATTCAACATCAAAGGGGAAGTATCTAGAGGTTTAGATGGTAATTATGTATGAGAGTGTCGTCTTCAAACTGCCAAACTGTCTCCTTCAAGCTTTCGAACAACTCATAATAGCTGGTACGTCTAACTTCCATAACCTATCAACGTCTATCCTATCCTGCAGATCGGGTAACAACTATCTGTGTACTTATGACTCTATGTATGACTCTATTGACCTACCTATTGCCTGTACTATACATGAATAACTACAACTACTTACATAAAAGGAACAATTGAACTTAATATTCAATCGATCACTTTTAATATTTTGTGCAACAACAAAACAATTTGCCTCTTAATCTAATTTCGACATCAAAGCGTACCTACTCGCACGCGTATCTACCTACCAAATTTGTAACAATGGCTCTTAATATCAACGTCAATTTAGCAACGGAAGCTCAAAAACTACCATCGGCAAAGATTTTAGTAATGTTTTTACCGGCGTTTTATAGCCTCACCGCTAGATGGAATGGAACCGTCGTACATAATCAAACCACATGCGGGGCAGTAATTGCCTCCACATTCAAAGACCCGCTCACATCACGCCGTATAATGACAAAAATAGTCCAAAAAATGGCTCCGCATATGAGATATTTTTTCATGAGTTCGCGCGCTCGCACGAAGCTAAATTACGAAATAAAAGATTAACTTAAAAGATCAATAAACTTAATAAATGATCTCAATAATTGTTGTATTACGGACACAATGGAGCGGCGTCGTGAAACGTCATTAAGGCGCGAACATCATTAATTTTATTCGCGGCTTTCTGACGTAAAAGCAATGGCGTCTGTCAGATTTGAAAAGCCGCACTGCTGCCACCTGTTGGTAGCGCGGTGAATTAGACATTGAACCCCGCAGCGTTTCACTTGATACTGCCACCGGAATGACTCGCCGAAAACATAGGTCATTGAATTATATTGCACATTTCTAATTAGATAAACGTTTTGAAGTTATCAAATGATCGACAGACCAATAAATATATTTATACAGCACCTCACGTGTAAAATATGTTACATAGGTACATTTGATGGTGCATTAATGAATAGGTACATACATATTATTAAAGAAACAAAATTAAAATATTTATTGAACAATATAAGCTTTTTCGGTCCATTTAATAGTTTTGACTCAGTTGACTCTACTTGTAGCGTCTTACGTGATATATTGACAAAACTTTGGTTAACCGTTTCACACCAATGATGAAAAATATTCTTTGATTCAAAGCTTCTATCAGTTTAGCCGTCAAAGCTTTAAAAAAGAGAAGCGCCAAAAAAATTGGGCAGCCTCTTGAGATTAGATTTCTTTTGGTAGCTAATTGCATTTTATCAAATTAAAGCAATTCCGCCCGCGGCCGACAGCGAGTGATTGATAATGTTTGACGTGTATCGTTTTTACCATAGTTTTACAGAATAAACTGTTTTGATGTACACAAATTTTTGTCATCAGTCTTGTAACATGACCTTTAAGAATTAAATTAATTATGTCTAATTAATCATAGATACTTCTTGATTTTCACGCGTGGGTTTCATTTTTGGATCATTCAATAGGTAATTAAGCAAATAAGTATGTATATGTATGGTACCACGGTAAAATATACTTAGATAACTATGTGTAGGGATGATAGGTAGGCATTAATTTGTAAGTAATTTATTTAACAAATTTTCTGTACTTATTTAGTAGATAGACAGTTAGGTACCTAAATATGACTCCAAATCTTGAACAATAGGAACAAGCTTAAGCCGTTGTTTAAATTGTTATGTTACAAAATCATACTATAATAAAATATTGAAGTTTTTCATAAAATTTTACAATTATAGTTATAGATCAAGATAAAGCTGATGTGTTAAAATTATGTAAGTTATTATCTTCATAATTGTTCACAGTCTGAATATTTGTGTAAAAGCAGGAACTTTTACGTGTACCTACTCTTAACATGCTATCCTACAGAAAACATGACATAAGACAGAGATCAGAGTATGGCGCTGTACCGTCGGCGTGCCTATCCCGCACCGAGTCCTGCGCGAACGGGCGCAGCCGTCATTTCAATCATTAAGATTTTCGGCGGCGGGCTCAAAGCGGTGATTGATGCGCCCGTTTACCGGTCGCAGTGGCACGGACCGGTAAAAAACGAACGCTTAATTAACTCGTTTGGCACCGCCGCTCATTAGAATTATTAATCAAACCAAGGCGGAGCGATAGCGCGAGTATGATGTATCGAGCTTTGATTACATTAATGTATTCGGCCCTCAGTAATTAATACCTCGCCGGGATGTCTGCGCAAAGAACAAAAGCTCCTCGATACGCGCAAGAAACACTAATTTCGTATTACCTCCTAATGACACTCTATGAAATATGGTTTCGCTGATGCAGACACCTGCCTTATTACTAACACTTAAAACACCTGATCGAAATTAAAACACCACTAAAATAATAAAATAACTCAAGATTGTTAAAATGTGGTAGAACGATTTGTAATGCTATTGAAGTGGCTCCATTACCACTAGGGATAAGAAAATTATTAAGCGATTACATATTTTTTGATACAAAACTTTACAGACTCAGATTTAGCAACATTTCTGAAATTCACTTCCGTAGATTCTTCTTAAAGTCGTCTATTCCAGTCATTATGTAAAAACAAAAACAACTTTAATACGCCAATCAATAGACAGCGAGTATCTGCCGCAATGAACTCTACCAATTCTAGAATCAAGAAGATTCAGTATGTAGTTAAGTTTTAATATCCTTTCAATTCAGCAGAAGTGTCTTTTATAAATACCTTCCGTCCTTTATAATTTAAAAAGACACTTCTGCTTCTTTGTGTACCTACCCTTAAAATAATAAGTACCAATTGTTTAAATAGTACTTATCTAATATTTCAAAATACCCACAGGATTCATTCATACGAACCTAACTATAAATATACTATATTATAACTCTATTTATCCAAGTTAACAAAAAATCTATAGGGAACAGTAATACTCGTAAGTTTCAAGCAAGGTTCGCGCCATGTTAGTCCAGCGGTGGGCGGTGGCCGTGTTGAGATAGGCCGCGTATCTCTACGATACCAGATGCGCATAAACTGTGCCGACACTATATTATGGGGTGTAGTATTCAAATAGATATAGGTACCTGTTTAGTAAAATGCTAACTTTGACTGACAGAAAACGCAAGTTGATGGGCTTAGAATTATGATATTTGCATAAAAGCTATTTAAGCAGTAGTAGTAAATAAGTTCTACGAATAAGGCTAAGGGCCGATCAAGTGAGTCATAAATGAAAGTTTTAGTTTAATAAAACATTTAATCAAACCTAATTTCCATTGACTACTTCAAATTAGGTATTTTCAATTCAGCAGACCATAGTATTCATAGTATTCAGCAGTACCATTAAGACACTCGATTCCATCTTGTAACAGTACCTACCTATGCCGTTGTTTTGTTTTGGTTTTAAATTAGTAGAAAGATAGATTAACGAGGCGTTCCAATTTAGATATTACTCGTACAAATACTATACTATACTCGTACTATATAAAAGATTCGCGGTATTCAGAACTCATAATATAATTAAAAATAGTAATTCTTATTTGATTGTTTTAGTAAAAATCGGCTCTACATAATTTAAAAACTACACCCCAAGTGTAATAAAAGCTAACGCCAGCATATATGTAATTATAAACTATACATTGAGAAATTTATTTTATGATTACCTACCTACATATACATACCTGCATGGACTTAATTCAAAAATGTTTTTATGGTAAAACTTACCCTACAACAGTTGTTGGTAGAATGTTAGCCGGTGGTGGACGGCTGTTGAGATATGGCGCGCGCTAATCTCAAACAGATACCCGGCGTGCATAAACTGCACATTTCTGTGTACAACGCTGAGGAATTCCCGAAGAAACGTTATTACACCGGCTTTACCAAATTGACATCGTAACTGGATTGATCTGAAAGGATTCTCTTAGGAAAAGTATGCAACATAGAGGTACGTGCCCCGTTAATACACTAAAATGATTTTTATATTCTTGAAAATAGTTCTTGATTGTCTAAAATAGGAATCGTATGTATTATGTAAATCAATTTGTCTAAAACATGTTCGAAAAAGTTGCATACCAATGATTTTTGTTTTTTACAGATTTCGCCTGTTGGATGACTACATTGTCAGAACATATCAATAGTCAATTCGACCAGGTATGCTTTGATAAGTGTGTTAGCAGAGTACATATACTGCAATTAAATGAACAAAGTAATTAGGTAACTTTAATAGTGGTAGAACTCCATGTAGTTTGGCTCCGGTGGCACCACCGCCACACCTATTTCTGCCTTATAACACCAGTGTAGCGCTGCTGTGTTCTATTTTAAAGGGTATAGTAAGGGAGACGTACTTGTCCCAAGCGTTCCCGCTCAGTCCTCAGGGGTAGCAACGCATCTATGGTTAACCTCAGGTAGGACCTTGATATTATCTGGGGTTACAACCATAGACATTTGTCCATGGGCGGCAGTGGCCACTTACTATCAGGTAGACTGCGTGCTCGTTTGCTACTTTGAACATATAAAAATAAAATTAAGAAATAGCACCAGAAAATAGATTCCGCCATTTTTATGACGCACTGTAATCTCAAACTGATACCAGGAATGGACCTTGCTATTTAAAACATTGACGAAATTCTGAGTATTATTACTTGATCCTCAGTATTATAATTTGATTCTCAATTACGGTTTAAATTTAAAACATGAAAACTGAATTGTATCATTAATTACAAGTGAGCTGCGCTGATGGTAACATTCCATGTGGTTTTGGCCCACTCCTTGTTTGTAGATATGATCCGATAACAACATTATAAGATAAAAAAAATAAAAGTATTATACATACATTTTAAAACAATTGAAACGAACAATAATATAAGGAACAAACATTAAATATTAAGAGAAACGAAACCAACTGTAACATTGATCTTGAAAATGAACAATCCAGCCAGTTACATTTGAGGTTATCAGAATATCCCAAGTTTAGTGAGCAACAGTAATAAGTTGTCGTGAAGCCGTTGTCCAGCGGTGGGCGGCGACCGTGTTGAGATACCATATCTCCGACACCCGCGGCGCATAAACTGCACGGTTATGTACCTACAGCGGGCAATAACTGAATTCTTTGCATTCCACCTTAGTTTTGGGACAGTGATTCTCAATGTCCGCCTACATTGATGCCCCGTTGTGGCACTAAACATAGTCTACCGGGTTTTGAATTACGTTTTAATTAAGTCTACAATCACATACTAAGCTAAGCCAATTTCGTAGTAGGTCCGTAGCACCTATTTTACTGCACGGTTATGTACCTACAACGGGCAATAACTGAATTCTTTGCATTCCACATCCTTAGTTTTGGGACAATGATTCTTAACCATCAGGACTCCGTCTGGTGTTCTTTGCTGAGACCACGGAGTCCTCTTCACAGCGCCGAGGACGGCCACCGGGGGGTTTTACTGCGGTAAAAATCCTACATAACCCGACATCGCTTCCAAGGCGTCGGGTACCTTTTAAACAAAAAAAGGTATTGAACCTTCTTTAAATTCTGTAAACAATTTGCAGAACAAAATGCGAAACTCAATACATTTAATTAAAATAGAGTCATTGATTAAAAAGAACAAAACGTGGGAACAATAGCGACAGGTGGTCAAGTATCTGTAACTCCAATAGTATATGTAGAGGAAAGTCTATACGAAACGCGTGCACTAAAACCACAACCCCACACTTTAGCCCAACTGAATCGAAACAAAATACTCGCTCGTCCTATTTAACGAATATTTAAATACGCACGAGCCAAAAGGAATTAAGTCTGGAATTGATAGAACGGGCTCTATACGAGTTCAATGTGATATTCAAGGCAAAAGGGATACGTAGATATTTAAAAATGGTATATAATGGTAGTCTTTTATTTTAAATAACATACAATTGTATTTTTTAATAAAACTTAAAAGTGTGAAACGTAGAGCCCTATGTGGTTCGACTACGGAAGGATTACCATACCTCCCAATTCTATCTCTAACAGATTGGCATGACATCTTGGTCTTATAAACAGTAAGTGCCAAACAAGGTTATGAGTATTGTTACACTTTATAACGGCAATTATCATCAACATAAAAAATAAACAAGGAACATTTTTTCCGATAAAAAAAATATTTCTCAAAGAAATGAAACAGTGATACAATAAAACAAATGTTAATCTGTTACAAATCAAATGATGGTTTTCTGTTCTGAAATAATTTTTCACAATATAATAGAAAATATGTTAAAAGAACCGACAAAATAATAATTGATTTAATGATTTAACTAAGTAATTTCTACGTAATATCAGAGATCATCTCATTTGCAAGTCGTTAATAGGTAGGTAGGATTTAAATAAAATAACAAGATCATTACGGAATCCTAAAGATTGACTCACTGTTCCAAGAAAAAGAATACGAACAAAGGAAACGCATTCGTCGTTGTTAACCACACAGGACGGACGACGTTTAAAAAAAACGTAAGTAGTCCATCTGTACGTAACATAAGACGCGTGCCACAAACAAAATAAAATGTCCCAACATACAACGAATATCACCTTTTATGACAGCTCCAACTGAAAACTTGAAATTGCTCGACCTACACATGCAAGTATCTACCTGCCTACATTAATTCCTTTTGTTTGTGGTCACGGTAATATACATTACACTAAAGAGACGGTACCTACTTTTGAATAACAGTAAGTAGATGGAACAAAAGCGTAGGAAATTTCGCTAATTTTACCTGCGCATTGCAATATAATTAAATACTAAGTTAATGTGTAAATTCCATTGAATATTTTAGATTAATTATGATACCTCAGTTCGTACCTTTTGTTCGAAAGATGTTGTAATCCTTTGGTTCTATTGGTTTCACTGGGTTTAGCTGGTGATTCGGGGTTAGAAGTCTATGGGTTAAAAGGCACAGAGAGTTTTGGTCACCGTATCCGGTTTTTTAGACCTTCCGCTTTCGCTGGAGGGAGGAACCGTTGCAACCCAACAATTTCCACATTGTCATGGGCATCGTTACCAAATGCAATATTTGAGTCTTAGGATTATATGAGAGTAGAAGTGAAGAGACCTCTTGAAAGCAGATAAAAATGATTCCCTTCATGCGATTTATTTTAACTAATGTCACGTGGTATTGATTTTCCTTAATCACGTTACACGACGGCACGGCCCGTCAATTGCGAAAGGACAAGAGGACGGGATGTGGACGATTATTCTGTTTACCAGTCATCGTCGACTCCAACGCACTTGCGATAGCCATATGAAGACTTGGAGTGGACATCTGGATTTTCTGGTCACATGATTGTGGACACCGTCTCCTATCTACATTATGTGTAAAAAATTGCCGATGCATCGCTCTTTTGAAGGTTGACAGATAGTTCCTATTTATATACTAAAAGTATATAAATTAAGGAAAGGAAGTATTTTATATACTTAAACTTAAAAAATACGTGAACATTTTTATCTAAATACAAATACTTACATTTAAACGGAGATTGTAATTACAAAAACCGAATAAGTCCTTAATCCAAAAATATCGCTTGAAATTTAACATAAGCGTAATAATCTCTTACAACAATCTTAATACCGTGGTCTAGGACTCACTACCTGCTACACATTTTTCCTACAACTTCGGCCACGTTACCTTTATACAGTAGACATACTTATTTGTATAGTTTTAATACCGAATGTAAATTACACCATTCCTAACCTACTACTAACCTAGTACTAGATATTTATATTACTGTTATATTCAAATTAATTTCTCATTTGCTATTTTACTATCAGATATATTATCTAACCTTCTACTCCGAGAGCCTCACATAAATAGGTATAAATACCTACTAGTGAAAAAAAAATTGTGGCCCTGATAAAGTGATTTAATTGTAAAAATCTTTAAAAGACAAAATAATTCAAAGACAAGACAATTCAAATTCTTTAAACAAACTTCATTTATACCATACCATATTAACAGTAGGTACGTTTATGTTAATTGAAGCAAGTAAAATACACATTTAAAAGTTAAAAGATCTACTTATCGCTGCATTTAAATAATTGAGTTGACTTTAACTACGGCTCATATGGAGCCATGAACGTATCCTACCGGACTGGAGATTTGTTCACGATTAACACAATATCCCCTTATCAGTGCATTTAAGTGCCGCCTCTAAGCATTGGGATTGCTGTTCATAATGCGAGTTGTTAATGCTTTTATCCATTGACATGGCTAATCAAGTCATTCTGTTCATTACACAGTTACACAGTTCTCGCCGTACCTTGCCCACTGTCGGTCCCGACATGGCTCTTCTACAAATATTTATATATGGTAAAGTTTGGGGATAACAGTTTTGACCTGTATATAGTATGTCAAACATACCGTCTCATTTAATGATAGAGTTTCTTTAAAATACATCAGTACAACTGATTGTGTAGATCAGTTTTGCATTTCATATGATTATAACATTTGATCTGACAATTTGTTTTTTTCTTTTTCTAGGTTTGGTACTGCTGGAGTTCACAGGCAATGCAGTATGTGCGAAGGCAGCTAAGGACCCGAGCCAGCCCAGCTGCCAGGAGTTCTCTAAGGGAGTCACATTCAACGACAGTCAGGCTATCGGCATCTGGCATCTGCTACACTTCAGGAATGAACAAACTGATGGTTCAGGAGATACGCACTGTGTGGAATTCAAGCTCGTTTCTGATGCGGTTCGTATAAATGTCGCATTATTATGTTGTACAAAAGGCATCGTAAAATTATCACCAAATGAAGTTTTTGTATGCCAAATTATATGGGTAGGACGCTATCTTACTTATCTGATGTGAATTATCCCTAAACAATGAAGTCTATATAAAAATAGGATCCTAAGTAAATTACAAAAGAGTGATAGTTATAATACTTATTTATAATATAAAAATACTTGCAGACTATGCATTGACAGTTTTATAAACCTTTATAAACCAACCGCAGTTAGGATCGGAGTCACATCTTTGATCAGTTTAAAGGTGTCGTTATTGCTACCCCTAAGGACTAAGTTGCAACACCTTATATATTGTCTTATCACACCAATCTAACTAAAACACAGCATAATTTCATCCACCATTATCTATAATGTAGACAGATAATACCATATTCTATTTAGAAATAAATAAGTAAAATAATATAATTTATACATCCGCCTCAAAAGAATTATGTACAATATCCGTATCAATGAAAATTACCGTGACTAAACCTCAAGTTAATGACATCGTAATCACAATTATGGAGCATAATTCGTATAATTGTAAAATAAATATAACGTAGAGTAATAAGCTAATTATATTGTTTCTAGGAACGAAAAGAGCTAGAAGAACGCATCGGGAAGTACGTGGAAAATCTGAAATGGGAAACTCTGACTCTTAAAATGCAAATCCCATGCGCCAACACCCAATCAAACAAGACTCGGGATTACTACCTGGAATGGCTTGAAGGAAATGGCTCCTACAGAACCCTACAAGTGCCGCCACCGACGGGTAAGTCACCCATAATGTGTTTTAATTCTACTTGCAAAATACATAATTCCTCTTTTCATTTTTATTGTATTTAATTGCAATATTTCCGCTTTAAAATAAATGTATATTTTATTAATTAGCGATTTAATTTATAAAATTAATATACTGATTTATTACAATTGAAAAATCTTTACTTTATATTAAGGTAAATGTCAGATTACTTCATCCGCTTTATTTTAAGTTCATTTATGAATATGTATGTAGGTACCTATGTAGTTATTTTTTTTAACATTTCATACGTACCTATGCCTTTGTAAGCAACGATGACAAGTTCCAACCACCAGAAACTACTTATATACCTATCTAATTCATTGTTCACAGCCAAAGTAGACTTAATGGGGCTCCATCGCTATCCGATGCGCTTGAAGATCATCGAGGGCCAATACCTCGCGATGATGGACTGTCACGAGAAGTTCGTGTTTCTGCTCGGCAAGCAGCCACCGGCGGGGAAGGAGCTTGACCAGCGCGTGAAGAAGATGATCGACTTGTACTGGCCGGAGGGACACTAGTTCGCTATTTTGCGTGATAGGAAATAGACATTAATAAATTAACAAAAGTTTCTTGAAAGACGACCCGACAGTTTCGCTTTCGACATCATCTCTTTTTTTTCAATTTCACCCTTACAACACATTAGCTGTAATATATTATGACTTTTTTGTGTTATATTTATAAATATAAACTTACTTATGTAATGTTATGTCCCTCAAATACAAGCATAGAACAATGCTTACTTTTCAGACATAAGATGCCTGAAAAGCAAACAAGTCAATGTGGATTGATAAGTATAACAAATAACATTTTTTTTCTACACCAGGTGTTTAATTCTTGCCAAATAAACATAGGTAAATAAATAATCTGCTACATGAAGCATGAAATAAATAATATTGTAAGCTTTCCATTTAAAACAAGTCTTTTGTATTAATATAATATTTTATATTTATGTAACTATATAAGTACGTATAAAATTATGTGCATCATTTTTTATTTGAATTCAAACTCTACCTACTTAACAAAACGTAGGTATCTACCCAATTCTTATATATATTTGTCTCAGCAATTGCTTTATAGATATTTTTAATATTGAGTGCCAAATAAAGGTTTTGAGGAAAAAATCTCGTCTCGTATATAATACCTATATGTTTCAGTCATCTCAATTTTGCTATGATCGTATTTTTTTAATATGTATATTATGTTCTACTAAAAATTGGTTGTAAAAATATTTCCTAGTTAAATCAATAAAATATTGACCAATAAACGTAGCCGTGCATTATACAGGTGTGTGTGATTAAACATTGCATAAAGTCAAATAATGTAAGTGGACGATTAAAATGTAATTTTGTTTTAGTGGCAGCCGGGGAGGGTGAGTCCGGTGTACCGACACGACACGGGGCAAATAACGAATTGTATTCAATGTTACACATAAAACTTCGTGTAGTTCAACTAGAGCTGTACTTTACCTTGTCTTAAAACAGCAGTTTACAGTTAAATACCGTGATTCTTCCGTATATTTTGGTTTAAAGGATGTGGTAAGAAAGAACTTTAAATAGGTACACGAAAGTTTAAAATATATTTCTTTGTTCTAAGAGAGTAAGAACGCGTTTTAAAAGATAAATTTCAAATAAAATGGCATCTCGGTCAGTTGGTTAGGTAGAGAATACAGATATACAGAAATTGTAGAGACATTAACATTGCCTAAGGTGATGCCTACTTAATGTCAGTATAGTTCAGCAATTAGATACATACTCTAGTAATTATTAAGAACATTTGAACTAAAAATCCACAAATCAAACGTTGATAAATATACAAATACCAAATAATAGTTGAAACTCACAAAACCATTACTTACTTTCCACTCCATCAGTACAAAACGCAACCCCACAAATACAGTAAGCACCACTCAAATTAAGTGTGGCTCGATCAACAATCATTTTCGGTTACAATTAACCACACATTTGAGTGAAAAGTCAACCACCCACTCCAATTGATTTATTGTGCCCCACGAGTTCCGCCATTCTATGTAGACTTTTATTACATTCTCCACGCAACTAAGCATCACTGGAAGGGCTAAACAAGATTTGAAGTTACATAATTCTAAAGAATAAAAAAGTAATAAATTTTTCATAGAAGTATTTTTATATCTGATTAATATTTCACTGGTTTTTCATGGAACTCCGGGATGTAGGTACGTTTACGTGCAATGTTTTTCTTCGTCGTTAAAGCAAGTGACAATAAACACACATAAGGTACCTGCTCAGAATTGGCAACCACATTTAATTCTATTAAGCTGATTCTGCCTGTAGGTAGGTACGAGTACTATTAACTACTGCGAACAATTAGGTAGGTACGGGGGTTACGCAATAGGAAAAAAATATTTCAACACTATCTTAATATGTATTAGCTGTTCATTAAATACATAGCGACTGCCTGCCTATCTAACTTTAATTCATTTTTAATATTAAAAATATAAATTGAAAGTGTCTTTAATCAAAATCAATAACTCTATTTTATATACAAATTGGCACAATAATAATATTGAATTATTGCTACAAGTATTGTAAGCTCAATGAACTTTAAAGCTTTTGTTACTTCCAGTAAATATAAGTGCGTGGAGTTGGCGTGTGCCGCGGAGGGTGCAACGCTGTTCATTTGTCTAAACGCAGTAGCGTTTTGAAGGGCACTTCATGGAGGGCTGGGAAAGTGTTGCACTTTACAAAAAGTTAAAACGCTTCACCAGTACTCAAGTACTTGCCGGTTATTTCGTTAACCGCTGCGCTTTTTGTCTAAAGCCTGCAATTAATGATTTCACGTCTCTCAAGTACGTAATAGGCAACTCACAGTATATTATCGACTATCCATTATCATTACTATGTACGCGACATGTTTTCCTTACGTAAATTTCGACTTTCTGTCAGGCTTATTAAATACAAATGTAGATAAAATCAAGAAACACAATGTAATCACTTTGTAACTTCTTAAATTACAGTTTCAGACTGTTATTAAGTCCAGAATTCCTCACAATTATAGGTACGTCACGGCCGACTCATTATTAAAAGTTCAAATTGTAATAACCGCTAAAATAAAGCCGATACGAATCAGTGGACGATGGAACATGAAAGTGAACGTAATTTTCGACAGTTTGCCGTCTATATCGATGAAAAACTTTTTCAATTAGGTTTCGTCCGAATTGGTGGACCAAATAACAAAGAAATAAAAATTATAAACACGAAACTAGTAACTGTATTGTGGTATGACTTGGTTAGTAGTTTATACAGCAAATGAGAAATTAATGCAATTTTAAACATCTTTCTATACAAGTCAAGAAAGAACATATAACAACAACACATATGTAGGTAAGAATTTTGAGCTGTTGTTATATTTACTTGTCATCAATCTACCTATATTGTTCCACTGGATACCAGTCACCCTTTCAAAGCAAGATGGGTTGAGACTTCTTAACTGGTAAAGTGTATCTAAAATAGTAGGCTTCACACATCTTTCGAAACTTTTTAAAACTCTCAGGCGTGTCGGTTGCCTCGCAGTTTTAATTTCTCGAAGTCTGCATTAAAAATTAATTCTTACTAGCTGAGATTCTTAACTCTTCAGGTATGGCATCGCAGCTATGGTCGGCTTCAAGAAGAAAACTGGTTCTATATAGAGTTGTTCTATATGAGCAGCGACCACTTACCTACTATCAGATGGACTGCATGAAGCTTTATTTTTTGCATTTCTAGAGGGTCCCCCTTAGCGAATCTAAACTATAAAATCTAATGACGATTTTTGAATCTATTGTGCCCCTTATGACGTTCATGCCGCGTACTCGTTAATACATTAATCTTATAAAATATGTATTGTAATCTTGTTGTTTTAATAACACATTTTTATTTACATTATTAATTGTGCTACCGTGTGACGTGATTAGAACGGGACCGTTTAACGTTCAATACGTGTAATTATTCCACATAAACTTTGCATGCTAACTGTTGGGAGAATTCAGATAATGAGCGAGGGTGACTTTCTGACTTAACTACACGTAAATGTGGAAATATCATAACCGACATTTTTACAAAATATAGTGGCGATGTGTTACGTGCAATTGAATTAACATTCTTAAGTTAACAAAGTTTTCTTAAAATACATTTTTTTTAACAATAGTAGATACAAAACAGCTAAACATTAGGTACATGCAAGCTATTATTTTAAATCCCGGACAAGTTGGTCTTGTACTTTTGAAAATGTATATTTGCTCCAGTTACATCATTCTTTGCTTTTTTCATTTTAATTACTTACGTTGGTTTTTCATTGCATTAAATTCGAAACTTTTGTAAACTAGTGCTGCCCCAAGCAGATTTATTAAATGTTGCCGAGGAAACAGGCTCATTGTAATTATTACTTTATCTGTATCTAAGCATTTTAGTTTAAATCTACTTCATTTCTTGATAAAATAAAATTACAAGAGAATTCTAATTGTGCGCATTTATAACTTAGAACGTTTTACCCTTAGACCGTCGCTGTGGGAACTCGCCTATTGCCAATTAAATTAGACAACTGTTTAATTATATCGACCGATTTTATCCCCGTTAATTGGGGCCCTCGCCCTAATTAGGGTAACCCACACGAGTTGTAACGCTTTTTCTGCTTCTATTAGAATATAGGTGGGGATTTAATTTTAATTGATTTACAAAATGAAGAAGGCTGTTTCAAATCTTGCAAATATGTAGATAAGTAGTGTAACATGTTATTGAAAACTCTAAAAATAAGGATAGATAGGGATCTATTTTTTTTCAGAAAGTAAGCAATAAGTGCAGGCAATACGTAGTAGGAAATAGGGTTATCGTGCCGTATGATTTCGATCTTAGACAACATCGCTTTCTTCCCCATGGAGTCAGGTGAATAAAGCACAAATTCCATAAAAAAGCAGCAGTCTGTTCCTGAGGAACATCAACACCTACTGAATCAACGCCATGCCACACTTAGGTATTGATTATTGGTAAAAAAACCCATTAGAGCATACCACTCTTCATCCTCAAAACTTAATGATATGTTGTAATTTGTTGGGAAAATAGATAGGTAAAACTACATGCAATAGAAATAGCAAAAAAATGCCATATAAAGAGCAAAGGAGTTTGCTGTCTACTTAACTATTAGGCAAGTATAGGTAGGTATAGGCAGTAGTGGCCGCTGTTGCCCATAAACGCAAAATACAACAATACAAGCTCATATGGCTAGATAGGTAGGTACATTGCTGTTGTTGTATCTCCATCATATAGGTATGATTTACTTGAGTAGGTGTAGTACCCGCTTAGGTAAATCAACAAGACAACGATAAGAGAAGAAAGCAACTAGAATCCGTAAGTATAGATACCTACTACCTACATAGTCTGAGATTTTATTCTGACAAAATATCTTGACCACTAATAAAACTTCACTATATTACTTATGTACATACCTATTATATTAAAGTAATATTGATACGTAGTACTTAATTTAGATACTTACAGCCAATTAAAGCCGAAATATGCTTTAAATGTTATCAGCAGATTGGACCCATTAATTCGTAATTCGTATCAAGGGTGTCAACTTGCGATTACCTTAAGTGACTGATAGGTCGAGGTATCTACGTTCGATGAGTCTCATTTTTGATACCTACAGCTGACATTATCCTACTTAATAACACTTGTTTTATTCTCGTGTCTGTTTATTTTTCAAAGTTTTATTTAAAAGTATCTAAGAGCCCACTTATTTTTCGACCAAGTCAAACTAAAATTTAGTTCTCTGAGGCCACAGCAGCCAAGGTATGAAACTATTTCTTATTATAACTTATAGGTACTTATACTTACTATTAAAGCATCACAAAGACATTCTTCGTCCCTGCCTTCAATTTTCGTCAGTACTTACCTCTAATAGCATATGTATTACAATGTATTGAGTAACAAACCGAGACTAAGTGCGTCCGAATGTTTCCGTTCGGCTCGTCTTTGCCGCCATTACGAGACTACCTATGATACAATTACCAGCCACTGAATAATTTGATAGGGGAAATGATTGATACAACAATCACAAGTAATAAGAATCGTGCGAGGGCGATTAGGCCCCCGTGGGCACCGTCACAGGGCGCCGCCGCAGGACCCGACAATTGCTCACCGACGATTTAATCAAGTACCTACCTACTCCTTACTAATGGCTTTCTCTCTTCATTAAATTGTAATAACGGACACTGTTTTTGTCTTCGCCGCAATGGGCGTGTCCGTAGCTTAATGCAGCAAATCTTCCTACTGCCTTAATAAAAATAACCTTTTATTTAAAGTCATTATGAATAAATTAGAGTTAAATAAAGATCAACAAAAGATAGAAATAAGAGCAGATGATCAGTCAACGTTGACTTTAGATACAATTAATATTAATATTAGCTTAGCAGCCACAATTATTAAATATTAATATCCTAGATACGATATGTAATATACTTATTTAAATACGGGCCGATATATCTGATACGCTCTAACCTGTACCTACATTACCTACTTAGGTAACTGGCAGACCCCAGAGATAAGAGGATCTAAGGCATTTTAGGGGACTAAAGCCCAAAAATTAAATTAATATAATTATTAATAATTTTGTTCATACCTGCAAAATATTATTTTAGTTATCGCAGTGGTAGACTACTTCAGGGTTTATTACAGACTTATCTCTACAAGTTGATGTTACGGAATTGTTACTAGGATTCATCTAATTAACTAAGATCTTAATTAACTGCCGTAATCATAAAATCTTCCAATGTTGCTAAATCTATTTCAGGTTGATGCCAACATAATTCTACAGATTATTAAAGTAATATAAGGATTATATAAAATATAGGTAGTACCTACCTACATATAAAAGTAAAAAAGTGTAAATATGTCCAGTCTACTTAGAATCGCTAATGCTAGTAATAAAGACAACTTGATTATAGTGCTTGTGTGTCGTAAACGTGGGTTAAATTAAATTTCTGGAAAATAATATGAGTAAATCGATGTTTTACTCCGGTCTACGAGCGGTAAGAGTAGTCCTGCGCATTGCCGGTTTTCAATTTTGCTGAGCGCCATCTTATTGTAGCGTCTACTTATTTTCCCGTTGGACTCGCCGGATTCAAGTGATTTTTTTGGAAAATAAAAATGAATTTAAGTGTTACAGTAGTATCTATTTTGTTTTGTTATATATTTCACACATACAAATTATAATAGTGTATGAAATACTCTGCATGAGTCACTTTTAGGTTATAGGTTTCGTAGACATGTCGTAGCATACCCTGGAGAGCTCAGCATGTTCCAACGACAGCCACAGCCCCACAACGCACCCAGCGACAAAATGTCGGCATGCAATGGTTAAATTCAATTCAATGTTCTATAGACTAGAAACAAAATGAAACAAAACAATTGTTTATATACACATTTATTACACATTGCATACATGAATAGTACACAAAATATAAACAGGTCCACATTAAATTTCTCTACAATATTTATATACAACTTAGGTACCTGGTGTCTGCCGCGTAAACAAAAGAGCCGAGGGGAATGTACAGAAATTAAATAAATATTAAATCACCTCACCGTATTTATTATTAGGCGAAACTCAATACTAAAATATGCGAAGAATAGATACAAGATCATTATAATACAAATATTTGCTAGAAATATACACATTGACTAGCCTCGAAAGCCTTACTCTTTAATAAATACTGCCTAAAGCGGTCGTTTGACTCTTTCTTAATTTCTTTATGAAATAAATTTAATGAATATTACGGTGCTAATGAATAAACGTATTGCATAAAATAAATTCTTCGAAATTGCCTACCTAGTTATCAGAATATCAGTGCATATAAGGTCATAAAATTATATGTATAAGAATGGCAGAATTATTAATACAAATAGAACACAAGAATGATTTCCGTTCGAACATTGTAATATACAAAAGGTTCTTTTGCGAGATATCGTTAACTAAAATTAAATTACTACTAACGTAAAAACATTAATTTCATAAGTCCTTGTCCATTTATAAGAACACATACATATCGACTCCTTATTCACGTGGCAGGTATAAAACACTAAATGCCACAACAACAATACATGATTAAATAGTGAATCTCATAAGGGCGTATTTAAATGAACTTTAACACCCATTTATCACAAAATCCATAACACAAAATTTGCCACAATTTTAGTCATAGATATAAATTAATTGATTTACCTTCTTAATTGTTATGCATGATTTAATTGAAATAAAGAAAAAAGAACTCTTCGAATGGGCGTGCAGATATGCAGATATAAAGAGACATGCAGATATATTTTCGGAAAATGTTTTACTCTTTCGTCTAAAAGATTAGAACTAGCCATCTTCAGTTCTGACAATATTATCATTTCGAATGGCATGTCTAACAATTTAAATCTATGACTAATAGAATTTAAAATCCATTACAAATCGCACGCAAATTCGACGCCATGTAACTTTGGCAGTGTCTACATGGCTTAAAATTCGCGCACGGCATCTCATTTTAATAATCACTGAGGTATTGTTAATAAGTTTTTTTTACCATAAAACATCTAGCTACAATGACTTAAATTAACTAAATTTTAAAATAATATACATATAGGTACAAAAGAACGATGTTAGCTACTTGTCATAACAACAAATATAACAGTCATAATATATTAACAGTCGATTATCAATAATTTTATGCAGGTAAACTTATTATTTAAGTAAATATGAACAAAGGAATCAATTAATGTGGTACACATTTGATTTCACCCATTACTCTTTGAACAAAGAAAAATAAGAAGAATCCACTTCTTTAGAAGTGCCTAAAACAAATATAACAGTCTCCTTTTCACGATCTTCTAGAATTAGGAATTGTCGGCTAATTTTCACTAAAGCAATATACAGAGGAGGAACAGTTAAGTATGTACAGATACAGAACAGCATATCACAAGATGGCGGCGAAGGTGTGGCGCGTTCAAAATGGCCGCCCATTCTGCGGTCGCTCAGGCAGCTTTGGTGGCACGTTTGGCACCGGTCGGCTATCAACATACGAAACAATATATAAATATAAAAGGTAACTAAATAAAATAGAAATACATAATATATATTTACAATGAATTAAAGTATATATGTACAAACAATATGGCATTGCTATAATACAGGGCACCCAGGACGCAGGAGAAAATCCTACTGTGGGGCTATAAGTGTAGAAAGCATTTAAAGTTTTTAAGTATAACACGTAAAATGTAACATTCTGATTCACACCACATGCATTTGCAGAATCATTGGGGAAATAATTAGTTTTAAACACAATTATTCACTTGAAGTTGTATAGGAAATATGTAGAATATTGGCAATGCCACATTATTTTATTATGAATGATTTTGAAAAAAAAAAACTACTTAAGAGCAAAAATGTAATGAGAGGAGAAACGGTAACATAATAATAATGAAATATTAAAAATATTTTGATAAAACAAAGAGATCAAGAAAATGGTCAAGATATATGCACATATGCATAAACAAAACTTTTAATACATGCTATGATTTTCCCCAAAACTATTGTCAAATATGCAGATGTAAGATATTTTATAAGGGCGCAGCCAATGAATAATGATATTGATATCTAACTACTGTAATATTTACATATAATAAGCAATGTATTGTAGAGATTATTAGAGAGCTGTCTGTTTCCACAAAATACATGCATTTACACACTTATTTTGAATTAATATATTAAATTATCATGCCTGAATGTATATATTTCAATAAGATTCATTATAACACAAGGAAAATAAGATTTATTTAAACGTTAAAATTTAAAGATTGATACATAATAAAAATATTCTAAACAAATATATCTCTGGACATTATAATCGGTAACGATCTACTAATACGCACTAAAGAAGTGTATTTGAGTATATTTCAAACGTTCCTTTAGTTTCTGCGGAGAACTTATACCCAGCGGTGGAAAATTAATGACGTGCAGACATAAATACAAATAAGTACCAACACGAATTAAAAATTAGACATCTTATTGAAATATATACTTGATATTCAAAATAGCTTACCTATAATAACGTCCTTTAGGATATTATTCTGATTAATCGATTAGAGGAAAGTGTGGTTATGTTAAACAAAAAACCTAATGGAACAAATCAAACATCTTTAGTACACATATAGCATTTAATTACTCTATTTATACAGCATAAGATTAACAATATTCATAAACTATGTCAAATCCAACAATCTCTGCCTATACCTTTTTCGATGGTACTAACGCTATTAACAAGAGAGAGCAAAACGTTAGATGATAAATTACTTTCGTATTATAATATCGTTATATTGATACAGCGATGAGATATAGCGTTCAACTTGTAGGAACTCGGTTTACTAACGCCCGCCTAATTCTAAGGATGGTGCCACTTTGAGCGTTACACGCAGTTCCGACGAATCAACGTCGACTACGCTCTTCATACGTAAGATATACTCATGACTTATGAAGAATTTAAACGTTCCATGACTCTCCACGGCAGTATGGGTGATGACAATTAACGAGAGATCGATTGGTCGCGATGACTTGATGACGTAAGCGTCGCATCTACACGAACGATTAATTTCAAGATTAAATTTATTAGTTCATAAGTGATATTAATATATATTTAATTAACCAATTCATTTTGTATCACCATCAATAAAACGCTCTAGTAATTGACCAAAGGTATCGCTAACAGCAACAATATAAGATAAAACTGCTTTGGTCTTAGCCATTATAAGTACATACAATTAATGTTTACGTACAAACTTTAAAAGTCAACACTTGCAGCTAGACATACGTAACACGTGAATATCAGACCGCCGGAATACATCGTTGCAACCGTAAATATACAACACGAGATAAACTTGGATACAATTACGTGTATAGGATAAATGCGTACAATTAATATAATTTCGTTCGCTACGAGACGGAAGATAGAGATATAGAAGAGTGAGACGAGCGAGTCTCCAAGCTACTGGAACATCTAGACACCGTGGGAACAAGTTGCGGACTGCTACGGGCCGCTCTACGCGACGGCACTACGCGACGTGCGAAGTTGTGGAACGCTTACTTACTGATGGGTATTTTTTCCGTTTATTTTTATATAAATTAAAATATGAAAAAGTTAATAATTTTTTATTGTAAAATTTCGATTAAAAATATATCAAACTTAATATACACCTCCGTCCCAAAATTTTCCATAACCCATCAGTATACAGGATTACCTGTATTTTGTTATGATTTTTACGTTTGCAATAAAATATTGCAGATTATGGCGGACAAACATTTTAAATTGAAAAAATATCTGGAAAAATAATGAAAGAACTTATGATTTTATGTGAAGGTTTTTCTTTTGCTCTTAGTCTGAAATTTTTCCACTGCCCATCAGTAGGTACGCTACGAGACCGTGACATGCTGGATGCCAGCCGACACCAACCTCGGACAAACTCAACTACATAATTCAATATACACCTATTATCTTAAGACACTGAATGTAACCTTTACAATTTATTACATAAAATAATTTAATTACATAATCCCGTAATAGCACAGGCAATACTATGAATTTGTATAGGTCACCCGACGCGTTCGTATCACGCGCCTACACATAAAACGATATTCCTAAAAACACTGCACAATCGTATTCAAATTGCAGTTAATACTGAATTTTTATTATAGCAATTTGTTATTTTTAAACATTAAAACTTCACAAATCTTTTTGGAATGTATATCATAATGTCTATAGCTACAAAATCCGCATGATATAATTGATTATGATAGTTTAGCGGATTTTGAGAAAATTTCCAATATCTAATTTACAACAATAATGTGCTAATTTGTGATGTTAAAATCGCTACCAAATATTTTTAATGTCACCTTAGTGTGTGTGATCTTCATATTATATTCATTGGTTTATGTGTAGACTAATTTTTATATTTAAGCAACAAACCAAATGTGGCCAATTCACACTATAACTAGTACACTTGCAAAGCGTAACAAACGATAATTAATTAAACATTAATTATCTACACTACGGTAACATCAGTTATGTATCACAAACAGAGTTACACTATTACATAAAGTGTTCCGCAACACAACAATTATAATTTAGTACAACACAATCATCATATTTTAGATTACAGTAATTAATATTACAAGTTAAAGTCACGGCGTTAATTTACTTTATCTTGCGCATACACTGTGAGCCAAAATTACAGCATACAAAACTCGATGTCATTAATAATCTCCAGGTGAACAACAAAAAATTAGTGTTATGTACATTCAAAGAAAGATTTTATCAGAGTGCCTTTCACAAAACATCATTTACACAAAGTGTTACAACGTTAATATTGCAAACACAATTAGAAATAGCGATTGCGTCAACAAAGGAAGCGTAAGCATCGTTTGAACAAATTGGGTACTTGACACTATTAGAAAAGTTGTATGGTTCTATCAGTAATAACATTATTTTGATATGTTTTCTTAAGCGTGGTTTATGCTCAACAACCTCTTTTTACTCATCATAAAATCTCAATAGATCAAAGTCGAGATGTATAAAACAAAATCTGATTATCCAAGTTTAAAGCTTAATAATTCTTACAGGATTAAGTTTACACCGTGTACAGTAAAACAATAATAAATACTACAAGAAAATTATTTATTTGCGATCAACTAAATCCGAATATTCACTAAAGATCGATTTTATCGATATTTAGTTCTCTCTACTTTGCAAATAAGTAAATAAGTAACAATGAAAAAATGCGAAATTATAATATAAAATGTACATACATCTATAAAATAGCAACGCCGTGACTAATGGACATATTCCAAAATTCAGGTGTACGTCGCCAATTAACTTTCAAAATATGTATT
>DWPV01000682.1:0-25889 GCA_018251915.1 Urbanus proteus proteus | reverse complement strand
TTCTTATATGTACTAACCTAACCTAACCGATCCTAAGCCACTAACACGCCATAATTGTAAACTTAAACCTAATTTTATACTTAAATGTAATTCTCCAATAATCTATATCTTTATTATAATTTATAATACATAATTTTTACTGCGTTATGAACCCAATCCCGCTACCAATACATGGAGTACTGTAGTTACACAGAAGAAAAAAAAGGAGCAGGTACTTTAGAAAGAACCCCACTTTGATTGAGAATTGACATAACAAAATAAAAAGAGGTTTTTTAAATAATTATGTTTCACAATAGTATTTATAAACTCGATTTTTAAATTACAGAATGAAATACTGTTTGTTGTACACTATTACAGCAGAGGTTAGGTAATGATTATAAATATACAATGACATAATCAGGATAATTAGGTGTCTATCACCTTATCATTGTATCACACTCTTTTGAAATAAATGAAATAATAGATAATAATAATACAATTTTAAACTATTATTTGTTGTTGCTTATAAACCTATTCTGAAATAATAGAGCAATTATACACGAACTGCTAATGTGGTTTTAAAACAACAAATCACTACATATACATAGTATAAAACAAAGTCGCTTTCTTTGTCCCTATATCCCTATGTATGCTTTAATCTTTAAAACTACGCAACGGATTTTGATGCGTTTTTTTTTTATAGATAGAGTGATTGAAGAGGAAGGTTTATATATATAATACATCAGTTTTTCTGTAGTATATTTAGTATCAGCATTGCTCCCGTACGAAGCCAGGGCGGGTCGCTAGTAATGAATAAAATGTTCCCTTTTTACTAGAAGCACTAAGTGTTCTCTATCTGTAATTAGTATTGTTAAAGTTTGTTGCTTATCAAAAGTAGATTCCTACTATGTTTAAACCTAGTCTGATTAAGGTTTCTTGCATCTTGTTTTATTGATTCCAAAATATATTTCCTTCTATGAGGTCTGTTGCTCTTTCTCTTTTATTTTTATATTATCTGTGGTCTATTGAATAAATAATTAATTGCTAGTAGAAGCTATTAACACCAGATCGTTCGCAAATATAACATTTAGACTAGATTAAGGTGTATAAATTAACTTGTAAAATACAGTTTGCTCATATATTTTTATATGATGTTAATAAAACCAATTTGAATCAATGCATATTGATCATGCCTAACTTACACACCTACTATATTAATTACAAGTATTGAATAGGCAATGATTACTCTTACCGATTTTTAGTCGTTCATTATTGTTTTGTTTCTTTGTCTCACACAGTACCAATTAATCACTTCAGTTAATTAATCGTAATTCTATGGATAATTACATACCAGTGTAATTGTGTGTAAATTTGTATGTATTTTTCTCAGCTCAGTGTTAGGTGTATGTTCAATTCCGTCTAGTCAGAGGTTCCCAAACTTTTTTCTCATATACCACTTTCAAAATTTTGCTGGTTCCGGTGAACCCCCTGCAGCTAAATTTCTACCATATTTCCAAAACTACAAGAATGAAAATTTTTTAGATCTAACTATGGAAACTTGCATTGCGGTTGAGTCCCAAGCACATATTAACAGTTTTTAAAAAATGTGACATTTGAATCGTTAATATTTTTTTTGATTGTGCTGTGAGTTGGTGTTAAAAATTAAAAGTTGGTCAATCAAGTATTTGAGTCCATTCAATTAGTTATACTTTTTTAATGTTTAACTCAGCTATGAGTTTAATAAAATTTATCGGTTTACATGCAACATTTTAGTTCGTCACTATAAAAACTAGATAAAATTTCGTGGACCCCCGCTTACGAATTGTGAACCCATATTTTTGGTCAAGTATACCCCCATCGAGTCTCCCGTGGACCCCTAGGGGTCCAACTGGATCACTTTGAGAATCAATGGTCTAGTTGGCCGGGAAATCGAAAAATGCAGGCTATTGTTCGTAATTTTCTATTTTGCCAACAGTCGGTTCAGCCAATGAACAATATAAGTAGTGTCTCGGTCCCACGGCGGAACAATACGATGTGGGGCAGGCAGCTGACACAATTTAATTTGCGCGAAATAATCGCCCATGATGCATTAATTGTTCGTTATGGTTTTTACTCTCACGCTTCCACTGATATATGAAACAAGGCAGGTGACAGGCGGCTGCGGTTTGCGGCTCGCGTATGTCTGAATGTTTTACTTCCAACGTTGTATAGAAGAGTACCTAGTATGTTTGGTATACGAGTCTATAACTTCCTGGTATACATTACAATCCCTCCCTTCCCGTGAAAGCCGCAGGAGGCGACTCAAGGGTGAAACCCAGCAGCGTCTTACTGTGTAACAATAACGCAGTGAACATTTTCAAAAAAATATTAGCGAAAGCGTATGTCGTGCTTTAAGTATAGTAAATCAATAAATTGGGGTATAAAGTGGGTAGGTATAAATACCTACAATAATATAATTATGATCTACAGTATTGTTTATGTTTAGAGTTTAGTTTGAGGTCCAATAACTTCAAAAAAAACTTTGATACAGTAAATATGGCGAAACTGATAATCTATAACTATTACATGACCATGACGTTGTCGCGTTTTAAACGGGATAGTCCCGTTTTGGCTCCGGTTATGAATCTGAAAAATGGAGTGTTTTCTTAAAATTATGACATATAAGACTATGACAAAATCTACTTTACATCTTTATTTGGAAATAGTAAATGTCTGAAACATTTCTTTTGATTGTCTATGGCCTAATTTGTCCCATGTCTCACTGCTGGACGTGGGACCCTTACCATAACTAGGGTAGAATCGGAGTGCATTCCATCTTGATATTTTGTTAGCGAATTCGTGATCATCAAGTATGTAGATTAATTGATGAACTGTGTGTCATTATTGAATACCTTACATAATTGTTTAAAATTAACGGACAAAACTTTAAAAAATATGCGATGAAAAATATAATAAGAAGTAAAGTCGATGTCCCGTTTTACGGTATAAAATGATAGCCACATTACAGGGTAATTTTTTACGGCCTCGGAGGTTGCATGTTCAAGGTTCCTGCGGCGCTCGGGTACCAGGGGCGGGCTGGTGCTAGCGTGAAGCCTCCCCTGACTATCATTTGGCTGTATAATGTAATTTATGTAGTTGACATAGTTGATAGCGAAAGATTGTTTTTGATATTACTATGGCGCCTAATGGTCTTTGGACTTGCCAGTTTTAAAAAAATATATATGTCATTTTTTGTAAGATCGATATTAGATAAGGACAGTTATAATCGATATATAAGATATACCTACATAAATACATGTGTAATATTTAAATTTTTGTAAAAAAATATCTTTTAATTTGTTTTAAATCATTGGATATACCAATGAATTTTCAACATAAGAAATCGTGAGCATCGTCAAAAGGTCCTTCTACTCAATACCTATTCGTTTCCAACACTCGTAATTTATTCCACCAATTCACAAATTAATGATCACCGATAAAGCTCAGACTTGTAGGTCTACAGATTCGTGAACACTCGATATAAACTTTGCTATGTATACCAAAGAGTATAGGCACCTACACCGATCGCGTGCTCATGGCAAAATCTAGTTGGCAATTTTCTGTTCGGTTTGTCAGTACATTTTGGTCTTGCGAAACACTTGCCGCCTTGTGACCTTAAGCGTACTGTGCTGTGTAATAATTGTGATTAATATTTGCCATTGTGTGCCAACAACGTGGATCTAATGTGCACAAAGTATGTACTCGAAGAGAACAATGAAGGCGGGATGTTTTCCGAAAAGGAAAGTAATGAAAATGGTGCGTGTATTAGCTTATTGCATTCCATGGCGCTTAGCGTAATGGGTAAGGTAGATTACGTTATCACTTGTAAAACATACATTTGCAGTTGTTTCAGTGTAGAGTTCATTTCTCGATAGCAATCTTTACATCTAATTTCTTAAGTATCGCGCAATTGTGCTCTAATTATGCGCATTAGTTCTGTGGTAGTCCTTATGAATAGCAACGTAACTGTAATCCTCTTAATCCTTTCCTTATAGTAATAACTTCTATGTAATCTACTTAATTAGGTATATACTTAATTAGGCGTACAGTGCATTTGAGGTCAAATCGGCTGCATATCTAATTGGCGCTCCTATAGCTCAATCTTAGTCTTGTCACAACTTAGTGTTCAGTGCGATTCGAACTAGACAGATGTGGACATTGATGGCTTAATAATAGAGTAACATAATGTACTGAACCCTTAGAATATATTCATAGCGATATTACAACTTAAACACATAATCTCTAATCGCCAAGTTAATCTGGCATGAAGCCGGAGATGCGAGCATATAATACGAAATAATTACCTCGTGATGCTACGATATCATTTACTCGGTCACTTATCTTCAATGTTTTTCTGTTTTGCATTTTATTATCATTTGGTTTTGTATTAAAGTAATGTAAACGTATCCCAACCTTAAGTAGCGGAAGTTACATGTTAATTTTAGTAACGCAATAGAGATACTTGGGCAGTTAAAATGGAGTTTAAATTATAATGCGTTCTTTTGAGTAGTTAAGGTCGGACCGATTAAGGTCCATTGTCATTTTTTCCTCTCTAAAATATTTATGTACGTACATTATATACTGTGGCTACTGTGACATTTGAATTTATAATTGTTTATGTTATACATACAAACTGGTTCGCCGCCTAAATTAATGTAATTGGTCCAAGCCCGTATTATCTTACATTCCAGACAATAATCTACTTTTGTATTCAATTTCATGCAGATCCGTACAGTTCATCTGAAATTTGGAGTAACAAACAGCCATCCATCCTCACAAACTTTTAGCTTTAATATTATTAGTAAGATTACTAACCTCTTTCTAGAAATGTGTAGTGATATCTAAATCTATTTTGTGATTTCAATCCCTACAGATCTTTGTTTAAACTCAATTGAGTTGCTTCCTAACATAGACTTTGAATAATCAAAAGCCAAATCCCAAACATTTAAAGTTAAGACACACGTAAATGTACACAATTTTACATGTATGCATGAATGTATTTTTGAGTTATATATTTCAATCAAAATAAAAAACGAATCAAGCTATCATAAAACCGCATAAATTGTATCGCAACGGCAATAAATAACACTTCACCCACATCTCGGCGTTCCAAATGCGCTATCATCCCATCATTTTACGTCATCTCGATCTAATCGAATACTTTTTACTATATTTCTGTTGCGTCAACTATTTATGTCATATCTGCACTGTGTGTAATGTGGAACGACTGTCTATCCGTCTGTTCGTAATAAAACTGGAATTGAAATATGATGTAGTGTCAATAAACAGGCATTTTCAATTTGTTCAGTTTTTCCTGGCAGTTCATATTATACATCATTGACCAACTGAGAAACTGTGATTCTAATCTCACAAAAAAGTGTCCGATTATGTCTTCCTTATACGTGTGTTTGTAAGTTAAATTTTCAGCTATGTAGCAATGTATTTACCAGTATAACTATTACAGAAGCTTGAACGTTTATTACTTGACTGCGTCAGAAGGAGAGGTATGTTTTTCGAGCGTAGGTATTCACCTACAGCCCAATTTAACATTTTAGGTGTATGGTTACGATTTGTCTCAATCGTCAATGACATAGGCTATATAATTTTTAAATATGATGCCTGAAAACTAAAATAAATGAGGTTTTAGGCAATCGGGCTTTTTTATTTTTAATAGCTTTTCTCTTTAACAACAATATTTTTGAGATATGTTCACACGGCTAAAAGTCTATAACGATCTTTTTATGTAAAGTCGCAGGTAAAGCGAGTATTCAATATCTGTACAGTTAGTGCAGAGAGAATCGAAGTTTCCATTAAAAACGTAATGCGCCGTTAAGCAATAGACATATGTAACTGACATAAAAACTGTGATTAGTGATACCTTACACCACTAACGAATATTGTATTGTAAATTGAATCTGAATCGATTCAATTTCAAATACAATCGATTTCTTATTGGTATCTTAGAACTATAGGTATGATAACATTCGTATTAACTGTTTTGTTAAAACAGTTTATTAATTATTTAACTCACTTCGAAATTGTAAAATCAAATTGTACGTTTTCATACAAGTATTTAGGGATTTTGTATAAAAAATCTATTCATCTATTTAAAAATATTGTCACTGATGCCGGATCTTGTAAGACCTTTACAAAATTTAAATTTAACTAAGTAGCTACATTTGTTGAATGCAACTATAGGTTAATATTTACGAATTCAGCGAAGCAATATATACGATTATTTTGTTGCATACATGTTCATTATTCTTTGATAATTGTATAATGCTTACGGACTAACCTAATCCGATCCTACGAACTAACTCCTAATTCACGTCTTTAAATAAGACTTTCCATAACTACGCTCTTTGTTGACATTTCTCGTGTTCCCGACATACTAACATTTGGAGAACGTTACTAGCAACCTAGCGGTATTTGTATATGTTGCACAATTTTTGTATTTCAATGTTAAATGCATTGGGTAAATATGTATAGTATATTTGTGCTATGCTAATGCTAATGTAATTTTGTATTCAAATGTCCGGATTTCCATTAATCATGTTCTCGTTTGAAATTATCTATTACATTGTTATTATTTTACATTGTTGTATATAAAGCTGTGTTTCTGCAATCTTTTAGATTTAAATCTCGAATTTAGGTGTTATGTTTGAGGATTTTTTTCGGTTACGATGTAAAATATATTTATTTTTAAAGTTGAAATAAGTTTAACGATTGAAAATGATTAGTATCTACTTAAACACTACATTCATAGGTATTGACGTCATTAACCATTTTTGATAATCAAGATGCGAAATCAGTAACCTTCAAGCTCCGAGATATTTGAAAGACCGGGTATCGATATAAAAGGTCACACCAATATACATGTGTCGTGCGTGGAACGGACTGGAGTGAGATCATTAAGTAATATGTGTATTGTAGGCACACGAAATGTAGGCATACTTCGTGACTGACTGTTTGATACCTACTTATGCCTAATTTTAGAAGTGCCTATATCTAGTGAAAGTCCCAATCGGTCCAGCCGTTTAGAAGATTGGTTCAGCCAAACAGTCAGACAGACAGACAAAAAATTTTTAAATTGCATTTTCGTTATAGGTATCGTGTAAACCTTCATATGCATTGAGTAAAAAAATGTTATTTTGAAATCACAAACAGACACTTCAATTTTATTTATTTGTATAGACTAGCTGATCCCTGCGGTTTCACTTGTATAGATACCTAGTTATTTAGAGATGCGTTGCAAAAATAACCGTGTAAAAAAATTACCCGCAAGTGTACAGTGCGGTAAATTTGTTCAACTACGCAGAAGGAAGTTTTATTTCAAATAATTTACCCTTCTACTTTTCTAACCGCAATACATTTCAAACTCATTTGGTTTTAAATTTACTCATATTATCATTATGACTTAGATGGCAGTTTCGCTTTCTATGAAAGTGAAAACACAGAAACGATACGTCATTATTGAGCAATAACAATTCAAATAATTATATCGGCGTTGGACACAATCTGTTCAGTTTCACTTCAATAGCCACCAGCCGCCTATTACTGTCTCCGAGCTGAAAAGCCTATCTGAATTGTATTGTATTCTGGAAGCTATAAATCTGTATTAAAATAGTTTTTCTCACTTCCTAGAACAAATCCGTATTCGTTTCGGTAGGCGGCACGGATTTCACGCAATTAATGTTGAATCTTAAAAATAAAGTTATTGGCCAAAATGTCACTGAATGTAAGTAGGTACTAAAACTAAAAGTTAGTTTTGTCATGTATTCATGTATTGTAAATGTATTCCTGCATTATTATATGTGCGTTAAATTATCGTGCTATACCTTTTATTCATATGCAAATACAATGAATCTACCTACCTACTAAAATAGTTTGATAACTAACTTATTTTTGTAAATCCGAATGTATTTGGCATACTTATGATATTTTTTTCAATACATATCAATACAAGTCACGTATCAAGAAGACGACCGTACCCTTAAGTTTTTATAACAGACGCTATCTAATTAACTAAATGCTTACGAGAAGTACCTAGTTAATACAGTATGGTGCGAACAAAAGCTAAATTAGATGGAAGAGTTTAATAAATTACACACATGCCTACACATTTGCATATGGATCGAGGCGTGCCTTTGTCTTGTGCAATTTCCGGTGTAGATAGCGCTCTTATTTAAATAACATATAATAAACCTTTTACTTTTATGTACCTACTCGTACCTTAATACGGATTATTTACGTCAAGAAGTTATGACATTATCTTTGTCATGTGAGCTTACTGCGCTCAAAACTGAAAGTAAATTGACACAACGACGGTGTCTGATCCGAAACGTTAAAGATTAATAACATTGTAGAGGTTTTCAATTAGGTCACGTTTTAATGTAAATACAGCTCGTAAATTGATAGCGTTTAAGTAGGTAAGTACTCTGTGCGTTCGGTAACCGGAGAAAGTGAGTAATAGGCCAGTGTTGCGGATAATATGCATAATACGAGCGCCGTATGAATGAGTAACGAAAGCTTGGCTTGCCGGGCCCCCGGGTATCGGCGGGCGTGAACCGTGTATATTAATGACTTCCTCGTGTAAATGCATAAATATGTACTGGGAAGAGTATGCTGACATTACTATGTCCTTTCACACACGGTTTAAGGGATTGTTTCGCTGATGGAGTGTAGATGTAGGTCGGTAATTTGTTTCCTATTTCGTCGTTAATGTACATTGTAGGTTGGTACGTATTTTAACTATTGTAGTTAGTAGATGTACAACTATAGGAACATCTTATCTATAGAATTATGCTCATGAATGTTATATCAAAAACATTAGGGGGATAGTTAATACACAGAAATATGTTAATACAGTGACAATCGTAATCGACTACAATTCAAAGCAGTACATACATTGTGTACTTTATGAGGTGTGAAATATTTTAAATACTATTCTTATAATAAATAAAAAATGTTAATTACATAAATATAAGTATTTATCACCTACTCATAAAATTTATTTTCATAGTGTCTAGTGTCTACATAGATATTTGTTTTACTTGGCTTGTATTAATATTCAAGAAAAGCTTGAAAGGTGAAAGGCTCAGAGCCAAGTTAAGATTTAATAAAGAAACCCTAACAAGACAGCCATAAGTCCTTACTGCTTCATTTCAACATAAGTCATATTAACGACGTTCCTTATTCGAATTTGGTCGCAGTTTCTCCCATAATTTAACGATTTCATCTATACGACCACTATAGGAGATTTATTAAAATAGTGTGTAGAAAGCGGAAAATGTATCCTACGAAATTTTAACTACTCTATTTAGTAGGTAGTGATTTTTACTGTGGTGATTTTATCTCGTACATATTTTATTCATTATGAGATAATTTGTGAACATTATCTCTTTTATGAAACACAATTAATTTTTCGTTTGAAACGTTCTCGCGTCTAAATATTATTGCACAGTTAAAGTTGTATTTTATGTTTAATTAATACGTAGCAAAACCAAAAATATTTTCATTGTAACCAAATAAAACAGTGTGATGCAAGTACAGTAGCGCTCACAACACGACATTGTTGCAACAAAAGTTTCTTAAGAAATGTATGTAGGAATCTTCAAATACTAAAAATTCATTTAAGTAATTAGGTAGTAGAATCAAAACATTTTATTGGCACCTACTATTGTAGGGCAGGTTTATGTTTTAATTATTCTGATTAAAATCAAATTACGTAAGCAATAAGCATACGGAATTGTGTTAAGTAAAAGTTCATTACGCTTATATTAGTGTCAAAGAGCGGGTTCGGCGTCGCTAACATACTTTTTGTGCATTAATATGTCTATTAATTACGGCAAAACTGTTTAAAAACCTCAATTACATAAAGTCCATTGCACATTATTATGGGACAGTTGGGACCTAGGTTATTGCGAAAATACGATTGACTCTAGTTGATCGCGAATATGATAGCAAACTTAGTTCTTTCACTTTTAAGCATTACTTGTATTAACTTTATAGTAATAATTTTGTAGCTAAGTTCACAAACCCTTACCTAATAATTAAATTAAGTATATATTGAGTTGTTTTAAATACCTAAAGGTACCTACGTAACGAAGAAAGTAAGCATCTTAGTAACATGAATATGCAATCATTCGCTTTTGAAATAGGTTACGAATACAATGTCAAACTCTATTTAATCTATTGTTTGTTTGTTTTTCGTTTTAATTCGATCAAATTTGTCACGATGCGCAAAAAACTAGCGTTTTGCAATATTATAACGGTAAACCGTTTGCTGCAACGATGTTCGTCTTACTCGTTTTGTGTATTTGTTCTATATTTCTTTGAAAGCAGGAAATGACAATATTGACATTGTTGTGTTTGTCTATTTGTAATGCTTTTTCATCCTTCTCGACTGCATTGTAACGATTATATAGATTTTTAACGTCTAAATTTTCGTGATTCGTTCGTTCGATTTACTAGGCGATGATTCGAATTACTAGGTGTTACAAATTAGACCTCAGGAATAGCATCCGTAGGACGTAGGGAGGAATAGCATCAATAGGACGTCAATCTTATATAAGGTAGTTTAAAGATCACCAAGGATAGTTATAAAACAAATGCACAATAGTGATGCATTAGTTGTTTGGCATAACCAAGTTTTCAAATTTAGTTAAAAAAATACAACGTCAAGAGATAGAAAGACCATATCACGTACATACTTTACTGGATTGTTGTCTATGTATCTTTCAATATTTTATTTGAATCTATTTTTATACACAAGTATTCCGATTATTTTATCTAGATCATTCTACTAGAAATTATTATTAATATTGCTTTTTCAAGTTAACCGCCTAATTAATGAACATACCGTAATTCGATCATCTGTCAACCAGATACAAGCCTAGCTATCGCAAATCTCGCAATATATAAGTGACGGAGCCAAAGCAGCTTTTTCAGATAGGTGTTCTAGACGCTCGTTTATCAGAAATGGGCGAAAACTGATTTCTAAACGGCAACCCGCATTTCCTCGTTGAGTCGTCACGCTAGGTTTACACCATCTACTTGCAACTACCATGAGTTACTGCCACTCACCACCGCCATTTACTACTCGCCACCCGGCCCTACAATGTTTTACGACTAGGTCTAGGTATTGATATAAACTTTAGTACTAACATTATTATGTTCGCTAACTTTGAATCGATTAACTGCAGTTGACATTAAAATGAGTAAGTAGTATTCACCATAGTTTCCTAATCTATTTAAAATTCTAAAGAATGTTGTAGTTTAATCTACCTACTGCCTAATGGACTGATGTCTGTGGCTGCGCTAAAACAACGAAATACACAAATGTAATGTAAAAAAAACTACAAACTACATATACATTATCTATTAATATATACAAGCTAATTTAGTTAAACTTTAAAAGTTGACCTCGAATCAAAAGCTCGCCTCGGCATTATAGATAGTAGGTACATAGTACCCACACGTTACATCAACTTTTAAGTATGCACGAGGGCGGACTCGACGGAAAAACGTGCCTGCAATTACTTCGACTTGCGAACTACTATTTATAACTTAATGATACAACAATAGATGAGAAGACATGCAATTGTATTGTAACTGGGTGTTGGTGCCACGTTTATGATGGAAACCTCACGTGTTTGTACCTTGAACTGTCTAGATATCTGCAGAGAAGGATGTCTGGCTAAATATTACCTAGTCTTAGTAACTAAGTATAACTTACTTTGATAGGCATCTTATTTTTCAAAGATGTATTTATGTTACAAATATAACACGAAAATCCTGTTACTTGCAACGGTTACGAAAAACTTATGTTTTTGACGAAATATAACTATTTTTACAGCTAAACAAAATATTTGAAATTTAGTAACGTAACGTGAAACACTGTTATTACGCAAATAATTAAGAATTCAAATTTGCAAATCGTATTGCAGCTTAATAAATTAAAAACGCAACTGTATACATTTTAGATTAGACAGCCAAGCGGCGACTAAAACTACAATTTGCAAATTTGTGCGATACTTTTGATTGGGCGTTTTGAGTTTAAAAACTTGTTTATAAACTGTAGATACCTACCTCTATTAATCGCAAGTAGCTGTGTTTACAGTGATTTTGATACATACATAGGGTTTGATAACTTATTCGCCTTTAACACCAGTAGTTAGGTATGTACTTTCTAGCAAAATTTCAAGGGTCCAGGATTAAGGATTATCATCCACAACATACCTATGCAAATGTGATAATTCTGGATGATAATTAATCCGTTTCGTTTACTTGCATGCCAATAGAATATTTACTAAACCTCGTAAACGTTACACAAAATAAAAGTTAAAGTGTATTAAGGTTATGTCATAGAGGTCTATTTGCAAAAGTGTAGTAACCATTGTTTATGAAAAATGGTTAGTTATTTAAGACGTGTCAAACGCAACAACTTCGGCATTCGACACGTCTGTATACGTAATCGTTGTACAGGTGTTTTGCATTCTCGAATACTGTGTTTAACGCTGCACTAACTAAAATAACTGTTCTGTTACATAAAAGTAAAATTTCATAGTAAGAAGTTTAATTATTCGTATTAAGATTTGGGTTGCTTTTGTTATTGAGACACGCATATTGGAGTAGAAGCCTGCTGCTGCCGAAGCTATACAATCAAAACCCTTTGTGACCATTACGGTAATAAGATGTAACTGAAAATTTATGTTGTCAATTAAAGCAATAGCTGCCACCTAAATTATAGTGAAAGAACTTTCATGATTCAGCGGATCCGTCGCCGCTCATGGCCTTGCAGTTTAAAAAATATGGAAAGGCAAACATACGGTATAATCGTTTGATACTACAATCTAAAAAAAAGAAATGAACAAGATATAATTTTAGTGACACTCATTGAGTGACTTTTCACATTTCTCATACGTAACAATATCATCAAATCGACAATAAAATTCAGTCGTGACGATATCAAATACCCAATGATGGTATAACATCGTCCGGTAACAGCTAATGATCTGATCTGTAAATGCTCAACACAATAGATATGGTTGCGTAACTCGCTATCTGGATCGAGTGATCTTATCATAGACATGAGCCGTTTAAAATCACGATTGCACGCCATGAGATCTTTATAAGTAGTATCCCAAGATTGAAAATTGATTGAAATCTGCGTCGTCATGAGACGCAGCGGCTAACCAAGATGTTAGCTACGTGCCAATCATCTGAATCGATGGCTTAATCGAATCATCCCGAGATATCGATAGCTTTAATAGCATAATGGTTGCATACAACAGGTTGTGAAGTATGAATATTGTGTATAGTTTCGCTATCTTGATAAAAACTGGAATCTGGAAGCCTACCGGGTTTCTATTAAAATGATTAAAAAAGCGATTTCAAAATGGTAGTCTCAGCTTTTCGGTATTTTAGATGATTCGTTTTTAATAATGTGCCTGTGAATTTTATTTCATAACAACTTGCAAAGTAAATAGTGTTTTAAAGTCAAATGTTTACCTTTCCGTAACAAGTGATTTTTATCCTAACAAGAAGTCTTCAAACCAGACAATGTAGATGCATTTCTAGATAAGGAAAAAAGAAACTTGCAACATGAACTCGTAATCGGGTTTGTGGCAGGTCAACTGCCTTGCACTGTAGGTAAACAACAGGCTTACACCGTGCATTATGCAAATTGGACGTGTATGAGACCCGTACTATGAATATAATTAGGTATTACAATTCATGTGAATCCAGACTTTCAACTAGCAACGCGACGGACCAACGCGCATTCTAATGCACGCATATGATATGAGTGTTGAAATATTATTGAAATTCTAGTTATGAAAATGTCCGCGACGTACAATAGTAAACAACTCTAGGTTTTCTAAAATCCTTACGATGGCCATGTAAAAGTCATCTAGATTATTATCTTTCCGGGTTTGAATATCTATTAGTATAAGAGTTAATTTATTTTCGACTTTATTACTAGTTTAATAATCGTAAAAAATGTTCAATAATATGCATGCTTCCGGTGTTTATAATATCTTGGAAGATCAGGAAATGTATCAATCACATTTGCTGCACAAATTTTCTGAACGTTATCAATATCCGTCTGCCTTATTTGAAACCGAAAGGACCATACTCAAAGTTATAACTTCTTAGAAATTTCTTCTATTTTAGAAAATACCAAAGATTTATTTATAAGAAGTTCCAACTTAAATTACTAAACCTATTTAAGATTTATTGCAAATGTTCACTTTCATCAGGAGTTGTTATCTGGATTTAATTAAATGGTTGACACTTCTATAACTTCGTACAATTCTTACATCTTTTAAACAAGGTCTTTATATCTGAATCTACATCAGCGAAATCATTCCTAAGTAGGTAAGTCTACTTGCGCGGTATCTAGACCGCTCCGTTTTTACACAAGTCGGTCTTGTCGCAGATTATCTGCGTACTCACCTGAACTCGACTGCCGTAACCAATATGCATCGAGGTATGCTTCTAGCGGTTTCTAATGTGATATCGTCTGCATGTAGTGTTGCCAGGTGCCCCGATTTTCGCAGGACGTTCCGGCTTTTAGGGGTATGGTGAGATTTTCCGATTCGCATCTGATCGGGACACTAAAATTTTTAAAGTTGGCATTCATAAATTAAGTTACGGGATTTTGAATTTTTTTTCGATACCGCACTCCTCGTGTTGAGATGTCGTAAAATTTGTCCCACTTCCTTCCTCCTCCCAAAATCTCACGTGAAATTATTCAGTTTTCTTTTAAAGTAAATATATATGTTAATTAATCAATGTGTGTTTGAATTTATGTAGAAAAAAATTAGTAATTGATATTTTACGGACAAATCGCCCAATATTTGCCGAGGTGCTTCCTGTCCCTCACGTGTGATTGGGTAAAATTTGTCTTAACTCAAAGGTTGTCCCAAAGTTAATTTATTCAACAAAATATAAAATATCGATTAGTTTCACCTTCTGTCCCGATTTAAATCGAATTGCACCTGGCAACACTATCAGCATCCGGCCCGGGTTTCGTTTTACCGCTCCAAGCCTCTCGACCAGTTTTTCAACAAACCCAGGATGCGATTTGTATTGGTCAGATAGCTTAAGGTGCGACTCCTCTACGGATAGTTATTTATTTTACATCAATTATAACTGCAAATGGTCGTAAACCACTTACTCTAATTAAATCCATATCTAGCGAAACTACCTATTTGCAAAACTCCAGGCATATAAACGAGATCTTTTTCCGTACATCTCGATTTGTTAAGTTAAAACAGTGTATCTATATTATTATGAAAGTATATTCGTTATATTCACACAAAATGTCGACATATTCCTTGCTACATATTTCTTTCTACATGTTAAAATTACTATCATAATTAAAATTTGTATATTCTGGGTGTGGATTTAAGGTGCGCTCATAGACGGACACGCTTCAGGTAACTTATACGAGGATCAATAAGAGTGATTACACTAAAACTTTAGTCGGATCTAATCCAGTCCCCTTCTATATTTCTAAATAAATCTATACTTCTAAATAAATCTGTCTACTCTGAACGCTTTAGACGGTAAGTCTACGTGTAATATGGTTGATAAGGATAACGGTGAATGGCACTGGTTGACAAGATTTTCCTGAAGCGCAAGCATATTATCTAGACTGAATGACAGCGTAGAAGACTAAGATTTGTATCTAGATAAATTAATAAAATTAATGTTAGACAGCCAATAATTTATCAATGTTATATAACTGCAGGAATACGAAACTGTTGACCACCTCGATTATAATCAAAGGAAAATAACTAAAAAACAATACATGATGATGAACAAAAGACGGAAATATGGTCCTTAGTTCAAGTTTGAAACAACATAATAGTATCAATATCAAAATCTTGATGATAGACTTAATGCGCGTAAGTCCTATTAATAATGCCGGTTGTTCGTCGGTTGCGCCCATCATGTCACGATTCCGTTTCGATACACACATAACAATAGTGTTCCGTATTAATTTGCTTTTCAAATCGATTCATCAATCGCCAGTTATCGAATACTCCCACGTAGTACTTGACTGACAAGTTCGGAGTAGTCATTCACATTAAAGGTCATTATTGATGCATTTCTCTTTAACGGTCCATACCGACAATCCATTGGAAAGTCCGGTCACAGTTCCTTATACTCGGTATCGAGTTAGTTGTTATTAATATTAATCGCTTAGGGTACGTACACATTGATATGTAACAATATTTCTTTGAAGTAATCACTATAGAATTAAAGAGACACGGAAACTATAAATTGTTCATTGATGGACAGTTTTTTATCCAAATAAATTGCGATTATAGAGTTTACTGAGACCCGGAACGAAATAAGCGAGATTAAATTGTCAAACATCAGCATTGGATACAAGTGCAATTTATCACCTTGTTTTTTGTTGGTACTGAAAAAACCTGGCAAGCTTTATTTGAATCCAAAAAGAATCGAAATTTAGCGTCTACACACAACTAAAAAGAAGACGTAATAACAAATTTGATGTTTATTGCCACGGTGGAATATGTTCTGGTGACCGTCTTTGACCAAGTTGTAAGAATTCAGGCAGTCACACAATAAGTGCACCACAATACGAAATATATCATTAACCGCAGCACCAACTTGAATAGGTACATATCAGCGATTATCGTATATCCTGTTAAACCACTCAAGTCACATTATTAAATACGCCAAACTCGTCAAATCAGAATGACTTGCTTCTGTACATATCGTGTTACCTGACAAGCCTTTATCATTAGCTGTTATTTGGTTTAAGGTTGTATTTTGTGATAATTCATTTATTATACCATATTTTATTTATGATGTTAATATAATTTAATGTTTCCCTAACTTTCAACTTCTCTGAACTACTATATTATACCTACTAGTAGTACTGTGATGTCTGAGATGCAACGCTGTGTATTATTTAAAGATAGTTTTAGATTTTTTTATATATTTGGATTGTTGTTACATTCAAACAAACACATGTTTATTTTACAGTGCCTACTTTAACGACTGTGTAACTAGATACACGTAACAAGTATATACTTTTATTTGGAAATGTGTCTAATATAAATACACATTCGAACTTCTCCAAACTTTTAAATAAACACAGCCATTTATCGCCTGCTACCGAAGTTTCGTTAACAATTTCGTGGCCGCGATCGGAGATATCGACGGCGGTTGAGCGATCTAATTGTACGCCCTGGAATTGAACAATTGTTCAAAAAATGTATTTTTATATGTAGGAAGTAGCAAACGAGCATACAGCCCACCTGATGATAAGTGGCCACTGCCGCTCATGAACATACAGATGTTTATAGTTGATTACAGAATCAACCCCAGATAAGATCACAGTCTTACCTGAGGTTGACTACAGCTGCGACTCCTCTGCGATACCTCGATGTTGGATCGCCTCGAATAAGTATGTCTCCCTTGCCACACCCTTCAAACCAGAATACAGCAGCACTGAACATTGCTATTATAAGGCAGAAAAAGGTGTGGTGGTTGGTGCCATTGTTGTTGGTGTCAGAGACATTGTACTACCACCTTTAAAGGTATGTATTGTTATGAATGATAGATATGTAAGTTATGACATTTCGTGTTGGAGGTAATTAATTTACTTCTGTATCCGTAATACGTGACATGGCATGACATTAACCTATTTAAGGCCGAGCATTGTCGGCCTGTCTTGTTTCTGTGGCCCACGCCCTATTAGAGGCCAACCCCTTTTCGACATGCGATAGTACCAGCCACAAACCAGTGTCTGTCAAATTAGAGCACGCAATTCTTGCTTTGAATTCGTATATTATAACGGCGGCGGACTATTTTCGTGTACGATTGTTATAGACGTAGATAAGCTATATGGAATGTGTTTTGAATGTGACAATAACAATGTTTTTAAGGAATATGTTCAGAAAAAGCCGTGTAACTTTTCTGTTTGTATCGTTCTCTATCTTAATTTATTATTGTAGATAGATATAATAATAATAATTCACAACAACGTCTCAATGGAGATGTAAATAGATAAGGCTAATAATAATGAAAGATGTTCCTAAGTGCTTAGGATCCGCAACCTATTTACGAGCAATCTCTGTCCCTTTTATTTGATACTACAAAAGATTAGCTACCATGGGCAGATTGGGCAAAAGCACTACGTGTGATGTTACTAGCAGTTTTGTTGCTGCAATTACATAAAAATATCACGTGGCCTTCCTAAATGCACGTGTCATATGTACTTATGTATCATATTCACTAATATAATAGAATAATGAAGTACCTGAAGAATTACTTACAAGTAACTTAGTAATTTGAAAATCCATAATTTGTTTATTACTGTCGTTAGAAAAATGTGGCTTGAGATAGTTTGATCACTAGACTTCTTAGTGCCAACGATAATTACGTTCTCAACAACTCAATTTTTCAATTTCTTTCACAAATTGGCCTAGAGGAAATTGAAAAGTAAACTTCACACAAGTGGACAAAGTATATCAATTGCTTGCAATGGAACCAAACGACGATTCCACAAAATGTAGTCAACGAAATAAGTTAGATTCAATTTCTGACATTGTATTTTTAGTAAGGCGTTACAATTCTAACATTACTATAGGTATACATGTACGTTGTCTTTTAATTATTGTTTATATTGACTTTTTTTTTCATAAATATTAGCACAAAGCTAATACCAATTCGTACATAATTGTTTTTAAGGAAAGCGCTCTACCTTTGCCTACAAAAGCAATTTCACCAATAATATGATCTACAAAAGGTGCAATTGGAGCTAAGTATTCGCGTGATGACGTGACTGCTCCAATGACAGGGATAACGGTGCATTTGCTCTCATAATTCGAAATGCCATGAAAGCGAAAGCGACAATTGTCCAACAAAGTGTGTTATTTGACTAAAGACTCTTGTTAATGACTAGAAATTACATGGAATGGAACACACCTGTGCCCTTCAGGTATACACTAGATGCCTTTAATTTGAATGACACATTGTGGGGGACATTCGTATAAGTAGATATGCATAGGTATGTAGAATGTAGATGTTTTTTTTTAATTAAAATTAATGAACAGAACGTATATGTATGATGGTTCTGCTGTTTTTGGGCATATAAATGTAGGTTTTCTATGTTACTAATACGTTTTTAAATAGATTTTACTCTTGAGCTTTCGGATTTTACTAGAGCAAAGTAACTGTGAACATACATTTTCTATTTTAAAAATTTTATAACAACACAGTCTTTTATAATACTCATTTTTCTTATACAAAGGTAAAATAATTAAAAGTTTAATATAGCGACGCTATAACAATGAGCTGTTGCATTTTTCTCCACTCATTAAGAAACAAGGGCTCTTGTGACTGTTAAAATGTTCACAGGCGTAGGCAACAAAACTAGAATGAACGTTTGGTAGTTATTTTAGGAGGCAGAAAATAAAAACGGATAGATATTTAAAAGAGTGCTATCAGGTATAAGGGTTTTAAGAAAAAGTATGTCGTAGTGTCATCCAAACTAAAAGGTATGATTTCAATGCAACAATTAATATAAATTTAGATATACTTACAAAATTTGATTACATTGTTACAAGTTACAATGAGTTACAAGTGAAGCTAATATAAATCGTGTAAAAATTGGCCGATCTAGTCATTTAGCTCTTTAGATTACCGTCATTCACCCATAACCCATAAACTTAATAGGTGTATATTAAATCCATGATTGAATTATAGCTCATTAAATTGAGCCACTTTCCTCTTGCGGGCGGATAGCGGATACAGAAAACGACAAAAAGTTGTTCGGTAATATATGAAACACAGTAGGCGTCATGGCGTAATATATTTTCTTTGGTATCTCAGAAAACATAATTCAATCTAACAGTTATTGATTGTGCGGTAACCGCAGGTCCGTAATGCCACGATAAGATCCAAATAGATTCAGCTAAATCAATTTCAGTTGTCCCAGGCAAAGGAAAATAAATAGCTTAACAGAAAGTTGCCGTGTTTATTGTTTTGTGGTTGGAAATGAATTTGTTGTCTAGAAATTCGACATTCGCTATTTATAAACTAAATTTTTGTTTGTGCTTTACATAAATGTAAAAGAGCCAAAGACTATAATTAAAACCTTTGTTTGCTCAAAATCTTGATTGTTTGTACCATTAATGAAATATTTAAAAGGTCATCCAATGAATGTTGACTATATGTAGTAACTTAAAAGTAGTTTTATCATGTGATTTAGCCTCTATTGTGCAAAGAAGCAGATTATAAGTATTAAATTTTATAATACGATTATTAATATGCACATAACATTGCATTACAGTTGTTTAGCGTAAGCCAAGCTTATACCTTTCCATGACCAGTTTTGTAAGGAAGCCGTTATAGAGTACAGGCATATTAAAGGGCTTACGAAACCTGGTTTTGTCATTGTAATCTTGATATTTTACTTTTCAATCACGAAATCAACTTACATAATAAGCCCTAAACGTAACGCAACAGCTGTTTAGCTGGCTCCCATAATGTTTAATGAGTCGCACACGACTTCACACGACTGAACATTGTCGATCACGAGCACGACAGCGTGCCGATTTACTCGATTATCGGATTATGGGTGTTGCCAAATGTGTTGTTTTACGGATCACGATGTTTTGCTTTTCGATTTGGTAGCGACTTTAAGGTCTAATAGAATTAAATGAGACTCTGTAGTCTATGTACGAAATTACTTAAGAATTATTAATCTGCTTAACTCTTTTCTGTCTGATAACTTCAAGCGGTAATTTCTGATCATTAACTTCTCTGGCCAACTCTTATTAGAAGACTGTAAACTCATGTATATCTGTGCATCGCTCCTGTTCGATTTCCTTCTCAGTTGAACAGACCGTTCTTCCTGCGATTGGGAACATCATGAAATCTCTTTCCTATTGAGAATCACCAATTCTTGAACTAGCTCCTTACGTAAACCATGCAATGGCCTTTCGTTAATGAATCGCACGCGACTGAGCATTGATGCTCACGACCACGTGACGTCGTGCCAAATCGCAATATTATCGGTTATGGGTGTTCCCTAATGCATTGTTTTAAGAATCACGATATTGTTTTTTGAATATGGAATTTAGTATCTGTAATGTGAAAGTTGTTATTGTGTTTATGATGCATACTAATTTACTATCGGTTTCATTGGATCATTAATTCAAGATATAATACTTATTGGTACACTTATCGGTATTACGTAGGTACTTGGCAGAACTTAATAGTTACAACTCTAACGAATTTTGATGGACTCTTAGTATAAATATATGACTATTATGAAATTTCCGCTTATTTGACTTTAGTTTTATAATGGATACCATTTTTGCATATTACCCCGAATATGTAAGTGTTATTTCTATTTATTTGCATTAACTGTTTAAATTACCTTGAAAATATTAAACTAATATTACAACATTGCACTTTAAATTTAAGTTGGTAAAGAAATCCGAGAGCCAAGAAATACTTGATGAACTCAAGGTAAACAAATGGTTAGATGGAAATAAATGTGTATATTTATTTTAATACATATATTTATGTTTATACAAAACTATCTGATCCTCATTCATCGTGATAATAACCGACAGCCCCGCAGATATCACAGTAACTGTAAAATCAACATTAGATTTATAACTGGAGCGGTAAAAGATAACTGCGGCAATAATAATAAACAAGAGAAAATAGCGTGTACGCTTTCGACTCGTTTTACAAAATCAATAGCTAAATATAGACATTGAACATGTATGGGGCGTCCACTTTCAAATTAACTAAATCACAGCCGATTTCTTTTCAATCTTCCGGTTCGGTTTCACTCGGACGCTTATTACGCGTAATAATCCGTGGAAGCTTTTTACCGTACTCAATATTAATTGTATGTAAACAAACATACTTGTATTAACCTTTTTTGAAGTAAACGTGTGATTTCTGGCCGTACGGGAAGAGTCTACGAGTTTTGACGTCAACTTTTAATTCGATTGAGGAGAAATTGTCGTTGGCCATAAAAGGATTTGTGCGGATGTTGTCCATGGTAATGATTTACTCTTTACGAATGATTGATAAGTCCGGTTTTTTCACCTTCGACATATCGGAGAAAGTGTAGTTATCGTCATTCGATCATAGTTCACGAGACCGCCTCCATCGATCTGGGTGCGACGACCTATTGAAATCGCTGTTTGTGCTTCGGGCGATACGATGACGCGATAGTAAACTTGGGGTCGTCTTGAAATAAAGCGATAGGGAAGTTCAGGTCATCTCGCCTCTTTGTATTTAGGTTGTCTAGTTTTTTGGGTTATTGAAAGATCAACGAACCCTGCTAACAAAGTGTCGTTAGCATTTTTTGCCATTTCGCCGATGCGTGTAAAAACCTTCTACAGGGTTTGTTGTCGAATCGGTTTTATTGGTATGGTAATGGTATTATCTAAGATTTAATTAACTATTTGTGAGCCGCTTTTAGATAACTTATGTAAGTAAACCATTTCATGCTTATCATTACCGTCTCATACTAGATACACTAGTTTCCATTCTATATTAGTCGGTAATCGGTGATAGCTAATAGCTTACTTTTATGCACGTGTGCAAATAATACCTACATTACGAGTATATTGCCGATGATAGTTTTTTTGCTGTCGCGTGTTATCATAGCCGACTTATCCCGGTTTTTAGGACACACCGCAATCTGTTATTACGTAGTGTTACTTGCTGTTGATACAAAAACTCGGTAAGCGAGCGGGCGTGTGATGTGACGACGTTTATGAGTTTTTTACTCGCTGCAGATAATATTCGCTCGGTGGAATGGTTACAATGTTAAGCAGTAGGTGTATATTGTATGTTTACTTTATATCGACTGGTTCATACGGGTCGTTTTACTAAACAAAGATAAAAAGGTTTGAAACATTAATTGTATAATAATAAAAAAATTAAGGTCTCCAATGTATGTAATTACCAGACAGTCCATTAAGCACTCCTTTGAATTTGTCCGAAATTGTTACTAATAATGCGCTTAATTGCCCGTAATGTTTTGGGTGTCCGTTGTACACAAGACCATGAATCTAGACATAGGTACTCGTTAAACATTTATGTTCGCTATCTATAGAATCGAGTGGTGACACCGGTTCGCGCGTTGGTTCGGTTAGGTTCGGATAAAATATTGCCCCGCCGCTCAATACCGCTTAGAGAAATGAGAGAAAATAGTTGCGGCTGTTTACCGCAACTTGTTATCTTCCGCATACTCACAATCAGAATAAAATGCACTGATCGCCGATTATATTGGTGGTCGGTGAACCAAACGTGAATTTGCAATTCATGCTGAATAGCATTTCTTGAAGCAAAAATAATATGGAATTTATATCTCTTTTCACCTATATATTATAAGTATTTTTATAATTATGCATTGATACGATTAGATATAGGTACCTACCTAAGCACCCACTATTACTAAGATGTAATATACTTGATCAAACGAGTTTTTAATATAATGTTTATAAAAGAACGAATGTATCCATTAGCGTTTACAATCTTTCAAAGCTTACAGAGAGATTAAAGAAAAAGATTTTATAGCGGTTTCCTAATTCAATCCGATTATATAATGTTGAGATCCTAATTATATAGACATTGTAATCTAGTTTACTGAAATTCTGTATATGATATTATATAAAGACAAAATAATTATAAACACTATTAATTTGCTCAAACATTAAATGTAGGTACTCGGGATTCAACTACGCTCATTCTTATGTGCTCTCGCAGGTAAATAAATTGATGTACAAACAAACCTCGAAAACGTACCTCAACATTTTCCTGTTACATCGACTAAATAGCAATTACATGAGACCATGCACGTAAGAAGTAGTGTGCCAATAGATTCGCGTTAACCGTCTGTCACACGGCGACAACATCTACAGGCGGCTACGTCGGTTTTTAATCGGCGAAAGTAGTTGCGTGAAATGCGCGTGCGCTCGCATTTCGATCACCATCCGCACTCTGCATTTCTATCGCACGACTAACCACTGCACACAAGCATGAAATACACACATGTGTACGTGCCGTTTCACGTTCAACTAATCGAACTGACAGCCAATAATCGCATGCGCAACTTGAAGTGCGTTTTAGAAGTCAAACGGATGGGTTTCCATTAAAAGCGCTATTGGTTTCCATTAAAAAAATGTGTGATGGAAGTGGTGAACGCACGGGCAGTTAACATGGTAAATGTCCGCTGTCCATAGATAAAACTAACAGAAAATATGGTACGAGTATTACATAATTGATGTTGATTACAGTTGCGATGTTCATGTTACCCTTTGGTATAATTTGGAACGCCTTCTATAAGTGTATGAGACTGACCACACCCTTCAAAATAACACAGTTAACACAATGCTGTGTTACTATAATTAAAAAATACATGTGGCGGTGGTGTCACCGCAATTATAGCACGTAGAGTTCTACCACCGTTTTACTATAGACGCAATATGTGTCAGCAAATTACTTTGATTGTCGACCGCATAGCAATCGGCGTATCGTGCCTCGCCTAAACGAACCCATGGTACAATTTGGAACCGAGGTGTCATTACCGCGTTTACACAAGCGAATAGACAGTTCAATTGTGAAATTTAGGTATCGAATAAAATTTTCGTCACTAAACTATCTGTCAAGTCACGATGGCGCGTTATTCGTGATACGTTATTGTGTAAATTTCGAAAATTTAAAATTATGTGTAAACAGTAGGTACTTTAAAGATTTTCCAATTTTTGTACGAAGTTACGCACATTTAAGTGATAGTAAAAACGTGAGTATAAGAGTGTTAACAAGAGTGCTTACAAGAAAATTTCAAATAGCAACATCGAAAGAAGATCAGAGTTTAAACTCAGGTAAGTCTAAAAGATGTTTGTATGTAATCATGGAACACAACGAAAGGTAGGCTTATCTCATTATTTGAGTTTATAACAGTTCCTTTATAATAGATTGGTTATTTTCTTTCAATTTTGATGTATGGATATTACTATCGACAGTCTGAAGAAACTGGGACATGGTTTCGTGACAAAAAGTAATTAATTTGACTAATGAAATGTTAGTGTCGTAGTAAGTGCCACCCAGCTCCATCACTTAAATGTCCTTCGGAGTACCAATAGTATTTAAAATATAGATAAACAACCTGTAAAAGACCTTTAAGGGTTAGACATGAATAGCAGAACATCTGTAGGTTTTGTTATTTGTAAACAATATGTCGTGTTCCAACGTTATAATTAATTGCACAAAATTAAAATTCAAATAAAATTGCTTTACATTATTTTGAAATGACATGAAAAAACTACATTTAATGTGATTTTTGTATGGCGCAAGTGAAGCAAACTTAAATGTTTAGTACATTTGTAATAAATTATTACATTATACGTATATTTACAAGCCTTAATCAAGCTAGCTAATATCTGTAAATTTCTAAATTTCTAAATTTTGACCATTTTTATTAGGCCTTAGCCTAAAGCGATAACATATAACCTTAACAATTAGTACCAACTAAATGACTTCCTAAAGCCTTTAGGAATGGTTAAGGACGCATCCAATCAGACGATCAACACACGAGCGGAAACTTGTAAGAGTCAAACGCTTATGCACAATCTATTGAGCGGGCCCGTAAGGTCAACTAGTTCGGCCGGCTCCTTGCGACGTCATCCAATTACTCTCGCTTCGGATGCAAGCGGGTTACCATGTCACTTTCCTCGGCTGACGGTAGCTGCACGTATCATGTATACCTATATTATACTAGCTTTTGCCCGCAGCTTCGCTCACGTGGACTACTGAAATGGGATGAAGATTTTCTATGCATTAAAGCATTT
>DWPV01000681.1:0-25920 GCA_018251915.1 Urbanus proteus proteus | reverse complement strand
AAGTGGAACAGACAGACAGACAGACAGACAGACAGACAGACAGAGTTACTTTCGCATTTATAATATTAGTAGGGATTCAAAGCTTTATTCATAATACTTGTAAAAGATAAACGATGATAAATAATTCGCTATTATAAAATGAGGCAGACACGTCTCGCTCAGGCGGAGTTAATTAGATCTGACGAAAGTTGTGAGCTTGATAAATTAATGGATTATGCCTTAAGGGTGATACGGTATATGCTTAGGTGCTATGGAATAAAGGGTATATTAGGAAAATATTGCGGCTTAATATACGAGGAATTTAGCTTCCGTGTTACTTACGTAATCGGTGTTTTAAGCGAAGGGTTATTATTATGCAATTTTCTGGATCTTTAATTATCTTAGCAATTTTAAACATTAATTTATTTATTATTTATTTATTTACTACATATGAAATATTACGTTACTTGAGTAATTATAGTGTTCGTTTTAATAAATGGTTCAAAATTGTACGTTATATTTTGACGGATGAATTTTCGATTAAAAATGAGGCTACTTTTTCGATATTAAATCAAAATGAGGTGAAAAAATTAATGTTTTAATTGTATTCGGGACATAAAAAGGTAAATTTACACCAAATTTCGTTAAAAAATAAAGGTTTTTGTAAAAAATAACAATAAAAACCCAAAAACTTGGTTATTTGAATTTTTCACAATTTTAGGGTCATGTGACAAAAGTATGAATACTAAGTTGTAGATCTCTTCATTACCTATAACTTTGCCATTTAACTTTTTTACATAGGACTTGTAAAACCTCCCCCCCTTCCCACTTCCCGACCTTGAATGTAATTTATCTTTCCTTTCATTTTTATCATTCTCTTTACTTTTCTATAGGTTTTATTCTATTTTAATTTAGATTAATGTTTCTATTTTTTTTGGTTCCAAAAAATTATCGACACTGGCGTATACAAGCTGGCCACAAAACAAAAAGCAATTCAACTCGGTCCTAAGTACCAAAGAGCCATCAAACATTCCTCCGAAACATTACCAAAATCTCAGCTAATACAGACGTCTAGTGGCCATTTAGGTGCACTAACAAACCACTAACCCCACATTCGCTGGCAGAACACCGTTATGCTCGTAACACAACGTACCTGCATGTTACTGTCGGAGTGATGTAAGAAACGTTAGGATCCGTACATATTGAGGTTAACAAGGAGCAACTGCTAATAAAATTAAAATCTAAAATAATATTTTTATGATGGCTACAAAAGTCAATTCGTTACTTTGAAATTAGTTGATTAGATTTTTTGTGTGTCTGTTTGTTTGTTGTAATCTTCTATAAGGCTGGACCGATTTTGACGGGATTTTCACTGGTTCTTCCAGTGAAAATCCCTGAAGCTGAAGGTTAAAAGTGTAACTTAGACTACTTTAACTTTTGAAAAAAGAATAAGCACGCGCTCCACATTAAACCGCAGGGATCGACTAGTTGAAAATATAATTGTGGCCGATATCGGCCCACTGCTGAACGTAGGGCTCCCCAATGCGGATTTTTTTCAATAGTCACTACATCTGGCAGTGTTAGTGACCACAGTAGGTGTTGTTGTTACAAAGAAATCCTGGTTTTTGTGTTTTTTGGATATTTGTCTATGACATTTACGAGAGGAATAAAAGTAGGTACAATTCAAGAGCGACTTCAAACGGCACATTATAGCCAATCTTAAATTATGCTTAACCTTTTCATACCCATTTACGTTAACAATCTAAGTTAACAGTCCTTATAATCACATAAAACCATATTATAAAACAACGAAAGTGTAATTTGGCATAGCACAGCGCAAGTTAGCATTGAATAGCGTAAAGTACGAGCTAAGCCAGAGGAAATGAGATGAACTAACAATATGTAGAACCGTTGAGCTAAATTGAGGTAAACTGGGTTAATTCTATAGTTTATAGCGTAAGTCTTGCTTTGAACGCCTTTGAGGTACTTGTATGGTCTTTAGGAATCAAAGGTAATCATATTTTTCTGTTTTCTAAGCGTTTGACGGAATTACTTTGCGGTTTCTGTCACTTTTATTTGTACTCATTGCAAGGAATGGGAAATTATTTAGTGGCAATAAATCTGTAGATATATGTATATCAAGTTTGGTTACCTCCATTCTCAAAAACAAAACAAATTCTATCGTTTCCCAGATCGACTTAACCTATTTTGTATTTATCTACAAAATTCTTTCTTTAAAGAGACTGGGAATTCATTCCAGGTATGCATATCTGATTTTTCAAAATCATCCGTTTATTATAATTTAATTAATTCAATTATTTGCCTGAGTGGTAAAAAAAATCGTAAGGAAACTAAGGAGAATTATTTTTAATACTTATCCCAGGTTTTTTAGTCTAGACCAGCCATTCACAAAGTATGCTCCGCGGAGCCCTGGGGGGCCTGAGCCAAAATTTTCTCTTTTCAAAAGGGCTCCGCCACAAAAAAGTTTGAGAAACAGGGATTTAGATCCTACACCCAATTTGTAGCTGATTACAGTTATATAGACAGCTCGCTTATTTTCTACATGTTATTAATATAAAGTAAACGTTATAAAGGAAATACCTAACAAAAAGCCAAACAATTCCCATTCCATTATGCACTCACCCTAAGTTTCAAGCCGAAGGTCACTCCTCGTCTTCCCGACATCTGCCGGATAATGTCCACTGCTATAAAATGCAATGCTGCAAAGTGAACCCGCAAACCCGTCACATTTGTGCCTTGTTGGGTTGCGGTAAAGTTTATTTTTCTATGTTATCCAATGTTGACGTGTCTCCGAATGTGAAAACGTTAGGGATGTGTCGCATAGAGAGTGGTAAGCGATGAGCAATTAGGGTACTTACTATAAAAGTAGACGTTTTAAGTTAGCCATAAAGTATAATATAATAATGTAATGTATATGTCATAGAAATGTTTTATTGTCTATCATTGTCATGTTTTTATACCTGAGTAATCTAAAGTAGGTAGTGGTTTTTAGTTACTGGCGTCAAAGTTGTTTAAAATTGATATGAGTATGAAGATTTGTGGTTCGATTCCGGTGAGATCGCTACCATGTTTATTTCTACCTAATAACAGCAATTTTAAGCGCCGCTACGTTCAAGTTTCGAAGCTTTAGAAGGTACACATTAAGAAGCCATCTGTTTTCAAAAATGGGGATGCACCTGTTAAATACCTCAGATTTAGGGCTCAAAACCCATTGTTTGTTCAACTATGTATGTCATAAAATAATCTTAAAACAGACTTGTATCGCGGTCGAACGAAACTCTTCAATCGCTTATGATAAAACGTATACCTTATACTCGTTGAGAGTGCAAGATATAAGATGACTTCCAAACGGTTGTTTGCGCTGAGTACAGTAGTAACTTTTTTTAGTTTTATCGGCACTTAAAACACCGAGAATGGGAACTTTTCCCGTGGGTGTAAGAAACCAAGAAACTCTTTTTGTTTTGTGTTATTTTTATGAAATTGAAGTAGGTAAGTGGTCATTGCCACAAATGTGTAGCTAAAAAACCGGGTAGAACCCTATGTAGGTCGACTGCTGTGTTCTGGTCTGAAGGGTGCGGTAAGGGAGACATCCGACTTATACTTATACTTATCCGAGGCGTTCCAACTCAGTCCTCAGGGGTAGTAAAGCATCTATGGTCAACCTCAGGTAGGACTTTGATCATATCTGAGGTTAATTACAGGTGTCCATGGGCGGCAGTGGTCACTTACCATCAGGTGAACTGCATATTTGTCTGTTACTTTGATTATATTATAAGAAAATCTAAGATTACAGATATTTGTTGGCGGCTGTGTACCTGAGATTTGAACCTGGGATCCTTAATCACAAAACCGAGTTCCTACCACTAACCAATCACAACTTGCGAATGCCGTAGCGAAATGAATTCATTTCGTTTCACATCATTTTATTTCTCTATTTCATAATTTTATTGACTACGTTTTAACGAATTTAATTCCATGTCATGATGAAACGAAATAAGTTATTAGTTGGTTAGCAATGTGTGTACTTATTATTCCGGTAACAAAGCGATTTTTCTGTATTCCTGGGACACGTTCTCCCCAAAATGCTAATCCTGCCCTCGAGTTACATCTATTTATACAGAGAGAGGATTATCACGTCTTGTATGTTAATGATTATCGTAGCAATGAAGGAATTTCGGCTCCTTTGGGTGTTTTTAACATTTATAAAGATTTTTAAGATATCGTGAAAAGAAGTGACGTCGCCCTCGGCTCTTAGGGTCCGTATTTTATGAGGCATACATTTCAATGTTAATAGCATTATGTTTCTTTAAGAGAAGATATTTTTATAAACAACAAAGGATAATTTAAATCACGTTAATTAAAGATAATAATAAATAGTTATTTAGCAGTTTAATGGGAGATATGTATCAGTAGATAACACAATTATTTTTCTTTTAAAATGTACAAAATCCAAGTGATATGTTTGGCAAAGGGAGATCTCCCGTCAGGCTAGGTGATCGGTGATCGTGCCTGGGGATTGCGAGCGGCCGTGCTGCGACAGTCTCAGTTCGAAGCTTGTATATATACAAGATATTGAGAATACTTCGATAGCGTGATTCAGAAATACTAGCGGCATCATCGCTTGACGGGCGGGAAGTCGCCACACAAGCAATGTGGCAATAACTTTGCCTGGTGGTAGAACAGGAATCGTATAGGAAACGGCGATCTTAGTATTTAAAAGTGACAGTATGTGACAGAATTCCCGCAAAAGCTATGTATACCTAACCTATATGAAATTGGCTAAAGCTCAATGGGCCGCAGTAACCACATACAATCACAACTGCATACTCATTTGCTACTTTTTTATAAATCAAACCAGAAATTACGATACAACAGCAATAACAAAGATTCATTCAATAAAATCAGAACAAGCCACAAAGAAATAAAATAATGAAATCCCGCTGAACCACAACAGCGTAGTTTGTAGCTAACGAGGGAATCCCATTAATTACGGGCGCCGAAGCCGAATTAATCTGGCAACGATAATTTACGTAATAAATTGTATTTTGATCAACAGTGGGAATTAATTGACAGTCATATGATGTTCAGCTTCTCGTGTTGTCGGAAACCGACAGTGATCAGCATCACCACATCAGCTTTTGACTTTTGTATCCTATTTTGATTGTATTATTTTGAAATTTATTATTCTTCCCCATCAACCCATTATTGTCCCACTGCTGGGCACGGGTGGAGACCCGTCGGAGAGGAGTCTCAGTGAGAAAGATTTTGGCCATAGTCCACCATATTGGCCAAGTACAAATTGGTAGACTTCACACAATTTTGAGAACTCTCAGATTTGTAGGTTACCACACGATGCTTGCCTTCACCGTTAAAGCAAGTGTTAATCAATTTATAATTAATTTATAAATCAGAGGTGCCTGGGGCTTGAACCTTAGACCCCCAATTGAGAGACCAACTTGTAACCATTAGGCTATTACAGCTCTCATTTTGAAAACTGACGGTGACATAAAATTTATATATTTCCTAAATTATCCAAATCCTACCTCGACCTTCGGTATACTTTATGGGTAAGACATGATTTATAATAGAATACATAAAAATAGCAAACTAACATGCAGTGCCTAAGCATTCACCTGCTGGTAAGTACCCACTACCATCCATGGACACTTATGATTAACTCTAGACAAGATAGTCGATACATGCGTTGCTCTATGAACAATGTTCCAATACTGCCCCAAAACTACCCCTGAGTAATGCTGGAACAATGTACTCGCTTATATTCGGACTAACAAAGCATTTTTCTAAACACCTCATTTTAAACTAATTTAACTAATTTATCATACTTTGTAGTATTCTACTTCACATCTTATTATAGTAACTTTTACTACGACTTCGCGAGTCTACTAACTAACATAACTCACTCGAGAAACCCACTTAGACTGACTTTTTGAACCAGCTAAACCAACCAAGGCAACATAAACACGAAGTAATTACTCGTAAACTCTAAATGTTTCGCTAGACGAGCTGCAACGTGCGTTACTTGGGTAACGAGTTGCACTTAGGATTGAGTTTGAAGCTTATTTCGTCTGAACCAAACTTTATGCTCGAGTCTGTAGCAAGAACGTAATCTTGGACGCTAGGAAATCTTGTTAGGAGTTCCACGAAGATCTAACGCTCTATAGAAATTCTTCTTGCATGAGATGTATACTTGAAGATAAGAGTTGATGCAGTCATTTTTATCAGCCTCAGTTTTCTGTTCTAAAACTTTTATAGTAATTCCATTTTGATTTAACGAAATTGGAAAGTACCTAATAAGCGTCAATTCATCAGACAACAAAAGCCTTTAACATTGCTTTTATTAGAAAAAAATGGGTGTAATAGTAACGCGTATTCAGTACTACTACTACGCTGCTACCACCTACTTCCTACTCCTACTTGCTACTCTTTCCCTATAGGTGTAAACTATGTTAAGTATCCGATAAATTATCACCGACGAAAATCTATGTATCTAAATGACTATTCCAAGAACTTGCAGTAACCCACTGAACAAGTAACTCGCAATCCGTAATGCCCGGAGCCAAGTTGTGCGTACTCGGCTAACTCGGGATTGAGATTGTAGCTTATTCCGTTTTCCTAAACTTAGACCTCGTTCCTAGTTAAGTCGATCTACCTTTTCATTCTCGTCGAACTAGGTCACAATAGTCTTTAATTGTGATTTTTGGACGAAAATATATTCAAAAATAAAGCTGTAAAGACTCTATTTCGGATAAATAAAATAAATCTTAATTGTGTGATAGGTGTGCCTGCGCAGTCGAATCAAATATTTCATACTCATATTCAACGTAAAAAACTACGTAGTAATCGCTACTCCTGCATTCTCCTGTCTAGTAACTAACTGAGTACTTACTCCACAAAAAATCTATGTACCTACATGTCTATTCCAAGAACTTATACCCCTGAACAAGTAATACGCAACCCGTAGCGCTCGGAGCCAAGTTGTGCGTACTCGGCTAACTAGTTGCTACACTCGGGATTGAGTTTGTAGCTTATTCCGTCTTCCTAAACTAAGACCTAGTTTCTGTTTCAGATCGGTTTGTCTTAAACATGTTACATGTAACGTAACTTTAAGTTAATATTTCCTAGCGAGTTTGTTTAGTTTCAAAGTTGGTCGGTTGTACTATCGATACAATTGTTTACTTTTTTTAGTGTCAGAACTAGCAAAACTTATTGTTCACCTATTATTATTATTGCGGCTTGTGGACTCTAAAATACAGAAAAAGAAAAATGAAAGACAAGAAAATGTATATGAAGATGATTTAAAGCTATTTTTTTGTTTTAAATCTTTCGTTACTAAAGCTTAACATTGAAGTTACATTACACTTCTACAGACAGGTTTTTTATGATGTTTTTTTTTCATACAAGATAATCACTACATAGTATAAAACAAAATCGCTTTCCGCTTTAATCTGTAAAACTACACAACAGATTTTGATGCGTTTTTTTAACAGATAGATCTTTTAATTCAACAGGAAGGTTTATATGTACATATATATAATAACATCTATTATATAATACAGAAGCGTGCGCAGCCGTGGGCTACAGCTAGTTATATACAACTTGCACAGCACACACCTAACAAAAATAACTTTAAAATCTACGTATCGGAAAATATGCTTCCAGTACAAAAAGTCCCAAAACATAAAACACAAAGTATTGGCACAACAAACAGTATTGGGAAGGTTGCGATCAGAAACAAACAAGGCCATGTTGGCCAGATTACAACTATAAATCATGTACACCAAACACCCTTTGGGGATTTCGGGAATGGATTTTGGAAAAGGTGAATATACGAATTTGTTTGGCTGTTACATGGGGTCTGTTGATTAAGGAAATACTTTGACTTTTTGAGGATTGCATTCATTTCTTTATTAATAAACTTAAAACGCTTTCTACACTCATAGCCCTACAGTAGGATTTTCTCCTGTGTCGTTGGTGCCATGGACACACATATACACAAATTCACTAACACCCAGACCCAGAACAGAAATCTAAATTCTGTCTGGCCGGGAATCGAACCCGGGACCCATAGTGTGTCAGACTGATATGGTAACCTCTCTGCCACGCGGGTCGCCAAATTATTAATATTGTTTAGTGTCATTATGATTAAATCAATTATGATCATTTTAATAGTAAGTGATAAATAAAATGGGTAGCTAAATACACAGGTAATACCCCGCTCTCCCGCGACGGCGATCGCAAGCGCGTGGTGCGTCCTAATCCTTTTTTCAAAATTAAAGTAGCCTATGTTACGCCTCAGACATTCAGCCATATTTCAGTAAAAGTTCCGTCAAAATCAGTCCAGCCGTTTAGAATATTACCTCAGCCAAACAAACAGACAGACAGACAGACTGACAAATAAAATTCCGTTTCGTTATAGGCCGGTCGTATACTTTCATATAATTGAGTAAAAGAATGTTATTTTGAAATCACAGAAAGACACTTCAATTTTATTTATTTGTATATATATACACTGCACTCTTTTCTACTCGCCAAAAATCATGATACAAATTCTTTGGGAAGCATCCATTCTGTAAAAATTCGAAGCGAAGCAATTTTTCGATACCCACTCCACTCGCTTTCCGGAAGGAAAATTCTTTACGAATGCTCAAATTCTCCGGAGTGCACCCGTGCTGAAATCCAGGAAATATGAAAACAGGAACTGAACGAAAACATTCCAAAAATAATGTAAAGAATTGCTTCACCTACTTCTAAAGTGGTGGTTGACTCATAATTATGTGAGGCAACCAAGCCCATACAACGTATCTGTGATTGATCTCAAGTATGGCTTTATTCTGGGGTAAATTAAATATGTCCATTGGTAGCAGTGACCATTTACCATTATGAAAATGCTCGTTTGCTACTTTATTTTTTAACATAGGTTCATTTTTCGGTTGCAAATTTTGCTGGAAGTTTTATGTTTGAAGTTATCCAACCTGAGACACTTACCCGTGCCTTGCTTCGGCACCCTCGATAATGGAGTACACAGACACACCTTTTCCTTAATTTTGAAGAATCCAGCAAAAAAACCTATAATTAGATAAAATTATACATTTTATGAAAATTTCAAGTATCTTACTATGACGGTTTTAATATCCCTTTGACAGACGGACAGGTGGACAGACAGGGGAGGCTTAGTAATAGGTTTCCGCTTTTACCCTTTTTGTACGGAACCATGAAAACAACAATATTTACAACTATCAAATTATTCACAAACCAACAAGTGTAACATGACAAATGTGTAAGCTCCCTTATTTCCAGGCATACATACGAGAGTGGTTGTAAAATCACTACCGTAGTGAGATTTCTGATAGCAACGTCTTCTGGCTTCAGACTCGGGAGTCTAGCTCGGGAGCTTTACGTGCTGCCCGCGTAACATGAACTTTACTCGAAAATGTTCTTTAAAAATATATCTTTGTACACTTGAGTGCAGGTGAAATGATAATCTCTGTCTCAAAAATATTTATGAAAATTATTATTACGGAACATTTAATTACAAAGTGTTTGTTACTGATTTTAATTGTCATGAAATTAAAATATTCCTCCTTAATTTCGGAAAAAAATAAATGTGAAACAGATTCGTTATTTTATACTGTGCAAATAAGCAAAAGTCAAAATTACGAATTAAGAAGGAGACGTTTCAATAAAACTCTACATACTCTTTCATCTATATACATATATACGAATATGTAGATGAAAATATTCATCTACAAAAAATACTTTTGAGAGAATATGAATCCTAATTGACGTACAAAGAAATTCTAAAAATCTATTTCCAGCAAATATCATTTGAATTTATTCCAATTTGAATTTGAAAGCAAAAATAATAATTTACTCACATTATTTTCCGCTAAGCTAGTCACAGAGCCAAACCCTTAAAAGCTTATGAATAAAATATTTGTGTTCGCTCCAGATCGTATTTCTGGAACTGTAGTGAAGAGCCTTCATCAAACGTAAATTATTATTAAATTGTTTTAATAATATTTCTTAGAACATCAAAGATTACTATGCTCTAATAAGCTTTTTGTTGGCCGCGCGTAATATTAAACATTATATCTTTCATATTTCAAAGACATTCTGATTCTTGTTTTTCTTTCAATCATTTTTTTATCAGAAACTCTTTTTAACTTTATGTTTTTATGCAGTTATAGTTCATTTTTATTTTATAAGGAGACACTTAAACAATTTAACGATTGATTTTAATCGTGTATTGTTTCTCAGTCATCGTTATATGTGCCTATATCATACATAATCCATCCTATTCATTTGAAGAAAGTATAAAGTGATATTATATTTATTTATGAAAGAACAGTCTTGCTTTATAAGTTTAAAACCTTAAACACGCTGTGTCACATATGAGGTAACCCTCTCCGTCCTTAAAAGTAGCAACATTGTAATTTACATCTAGAAGAGTACCTGTTTTTGAAAATGAATGAAATAAAAGATATTCATGGACGGCGGTGACTACTTACTATCATGTTAACTGTATTGCTTTCTAATTTAATCTTATAAAAAAACCTTAAAATGTATTGTACATTTTGCTGTCTTCAAGTGTAATCTAAGTGTACATAGTGAGTCCAGGCTATGAGATATGCATCAGAAACTTTTCACATCCTCGTGTGGAAATTACCATTTGCAGTAATATACGTGAGAAACATGACTGATTTCTGAATTCACCTCCATTCCTTTACAGTTATAACCTAGTGGTAATGAAACTCGATTTATCAATCGAAAACCAAAGGTTCGAATCCCAGGCCTTTGAATTTTTAAAGTTATTCATCGTCGTCAACCCATTATTGTCGCACTGCTGGGCACGGCTATCCTCTCATTAATTACTTACTATAATGGTGAAGAAAAATATCGCGAAAAAACCTACACGCCTGAGAGTCCTATAAAAAGATAGCAAAGAAGTGTAAAGTCGCATTCGCACATGGCCAAGACCCATACCCAGAAGTGGGACAGTGAGGGTTCACGATAACTACGATTTTGCCTGAAATGAATATCAATATACTTTTTTCAACTTTTATACTGTAGATGTGTAGGTACATTCGTACATACTTCGTTCCAGATATTTTTTGGGCGATATTATCTTCAAGTAACATTCACACCCATATTTTCTGTGATAACTGAATGAAATTTAAAATATGTACTAACGTAATTTATCATTAACATTTTTATCGGGCAATGTAAGTTAATAAATATGTAATTACTATCATAATTCCTGCTTAACGCGAAAAAATACCTATCACTCGCTGTTAAGAAAACTGCACCAAAAGGTAATATTAATATGCTAGGAATATATACTAAATAACTCAACATATATCAAATCAGACGGGTTCAAATACAAAATTTGGTATTCAGATTTTATAGCAAATGCTTACCTTTGACTCGGCTTTGACGGGTGTCCATCAAATTCAAATTCATTCAAATCATCTGTATACTGTAGCGAATTATGGTGCACATTGATGAAAATATTGCCAATTAAAACATACTGTATCTATATCTATACAAATAAATAAAATTGAAGTGTCTGTGTGTAACATGTTTTTACTCAATGCATATGAAAGTATAAGATACCTATAACGAAAATGCAATTAATTTTTTTGTCCGTCTATTTGTCTGTCTGTTTGGCTGAGCTAATCTTCTAAACGACCGCACGGATTTTGACGGGACTTTCACTAGAAGATAGATGAAGGTCTAAGGCGTAACAAAAACTACTTGAATTTTTGAAAAATTCATTAGCTGCGGGATAAAATTTAAGTTTAAATTTGTATTCTGTTTTACTTTTTAAACGCGGGTGAAACCCCGGGGATCAACTAGTTTTAAAATAATTGCTCACGTTCACGTCTTACGTTTTATAATTTTAGTCTATCGACCCAACGAAGTTCTCCACCTGAACCTCAAAATCTTGTTAAAATTTCTAATAACAATAAGTAACAATAATCTAATAAATAAAGAAAAAATTGGATATCTTGCAAATTATAATGCTAACATAGAAGTTTATTTTTTAGAAAAAAAATCTTGGTATCTTAATAATAAGCAGGTACATATAGTTAAAATTCTATATTTAGCTTTATAAGCTCTATTAAATAAAGTATTTTATTTAAATCTAACTCTAACAAACTCTCTTAAATCTAAACTCTGTCAACCTGCTGTGCAACTGTTCTTATAAATAGACAAGCACTTAATATTTATTTTAAAAGCACAAAAATTGTACGCATAGCTTTCGTTACCATCAAATACATTTATTTAATTACAGGGAAAAAATTAGGCGGCCGGACCTCAGTCCATTTGTTTCAGCGAAAACAAAAACAAATTAACACGAACATACATGTTTACCTACATACCTGTCTTTAGTTATTCCACGCCCGCCCGAAAACATCGAACACGTATCGTAAACAAACCAATCTAAGTTGTTCTGTATGAAACGGCCGCGTGTTACACCGCACCGTAACATTCGTAACACACGAAAGCCAAACAAAGCTATGAAAATCAAGGTTTACGCATGCATAGCTTGGCTACCTCACACGCATCGGGAAAGGGATTCTATCGTTAAACTTTGTCAGACTTATAGGCGGTTCGAAAAAAATCGACACTGAAAGGTTACAAACTTTTATCTTCTTTCAAAAATATCCAGTGGAGAAGCGTAACTGTAGCATTAAGTTCTATAGTATAGTATAAATGAGATAAGGTAGCCCTACACACTTATGCGTGGACTTTCAACCAGAGATAGCAATGCGTCTGTAACTAACCTCATGTAGACCAATCTTATCATCGATATCCATGAATGTCAATAGTCACTTACCATCATATTAACTGAATACTCGTTCGCTACCTCATACATACAAATATAGTATTATGTATGATTGTGGTGTTACCCATTGTTGTAACACACGGCCAGTAGATACGGCCCGATCACGAACGTTACCACTCACGTAAGCATCGATCTGCAACTGAATTGCTTTCCCCAACAATTTAAATTCGAGCAGCAACATTGTTCCGTTTTGCCAGAATTTTCTCCCATTGCAGCGATATTTCGATAAGTTAGGCAACCCCCACACTTATAGGAAAATTACCTTAAAATACGTTGTATGTATTTACCATGGCACAGTTCTACAGCAACTGGTTTACTCCATAGCTTTTATAAACCGTAACGTATACTAAAACAATCCAACCAAAATTGCCAAGAACCAAAACACTTGGCTGAAATTAGCGTCACGTGCAAACTCCAAAATTTACATAAGATATTATTTAATATCTTTTAGAAACAAATGTTTTGTTAAATTGCAACTTTACAGGTAACTTATTTTTTCACATACCGACAACATGGGTTTATCGATTATGATTTAAAATGACGTTTACGCGAAAAAATATTTTTCCTAAAAATGTTACGACTTAGTTATCGCTTGTGAATTACGCTTACAAGTTTTAAATACACCTAGATATGTACTTTGTCACATAAGTATTTCTTAATTTCAGGTAACTTACTTTACAAATTACATCAATTTCAGAAAGATAATTGATTGAAAATGCAAATAAGAATCATAACACGAGCACACCTAGTTTTTTCAAAGGACAGACATTTTTTATGTACTGCTGTCTAACTAATTTGCATTAAAACAACTTTACGTACATAGGCATTTTATTTGGACACCATGCAACCGAATAGTAACTTTCATTTTTATTTCTGAAGATTCATAATGCGTAGAGGCCCTTATTTCTGATATTAGCATTATGTTACCGTTGGTAGTGCCACGTCGTGACAGCTTCCTCGAATGTAAGTCGCTTTGTAAGTCGAAGCAAGTTATATTAAGAAACTTGGAGAAGTGAACGTTTCTCGAACGATATGAGGAATTTGTAGAATATGAGTGCCTTGTTTGCCAAGTTAGTAGTTTTGCAATTATAGTGTTCATTATTGCACACCATATTTCGTTACGTCGGTTAATGAATGATTTTTTCTCGCATTCGAGAAACTCGTCTAGTGTATTCAGCCTTCATACTTTTTATAATATTGTGCTTAAAAATTCTGATTTATTGTGTACCGGTTATTTATTTGTATTTGTACATAACCAAGCAATGAAATAGTTTTAGTATATTAAATAACTATTTACTGTCTGCCGTTTCATTTGTATATTCCGGATGTATCTAGAAAGATAAATAAAAACATCTCTAGATATAAAAGGTTTCACAGATTAATTTAAAAGCTTATACATATTTAAACATCTATAAAACTAATGTTCAGAGCAAACAAGTAAAAACAGTAATCTACTAAGCGATAAGCTTTGATGTCGCCCTCAAAGCAAATGCAAATAAATTTTCCACACGTTCACAATTTTTGAAAATTACAGGAATTAAAGAAATTAAAGAATTAAATTAAGGAAAGAAAGCCTTGAATTACCTGGGGAGTATTGATTGAAAGGCCAAATTTAAAAGCAAAAGTCTGTAGTTTATTTCAGATAGACTCCAAACTAATTGTCTCCGTGATTATTCATAGTATTTTTTTTTATCTACACAGTAGATTTAGCTAAGTTTTTATCGGTTCTCGCTTCATGTCAGACAAGTTATTAAAACTCAAAAAATTATACAAAAAGCCTTTTTATTCTCTATAAAGCTTTAGTGCAATGCATTTGATGAACAAAAGCTGAATAGCTTGAATGGCACAAAAACTATTCAAAACGCATAAGCTTTTGCTAAACTTTTAAAACGCTCAAAATGAATACTTACATTTTTACAAAAAGATAATCTCTGTTGTAGCATATATACGAACTTAGATTTTATATTAAAAGTAAAAAGTCTGTCGTTTTTGTTGTTGTTTCTAACGATAATAAAAATGTTGTTTTTATTCAATACAAATAAATAAAATATGTGGCGTCTGTTTGTGATATCAAAATAACATTTTTTTACTATAATGAAAATACAATTTTGTGTGTAATCTTCTAAACGGCTGGACTAATTTTGACGGGACTTTTACTGGAAAATAGCTGAAGGTCTAAGGCGTAATATACTCTTTTTTTATTTTTAGAAAAAGGCATTAACGGACACGCCACGCGCGTTCTGCTGGCGTCGCGAGAGAGCGGGAGTTACCTATGTATAGATATGTGTTCTTTTTACTTTTTTACGCGGATGAAACTCCGGGGAGAAATTAATGGTAACTACATATAATATAGTGCATAAACACATTATTTCAACTGTTTTTCACCCTTCGGATACTAAGTTTTAATAAAGCAGTCTGTTCTTCCTAGCTTGGGCTTGTTTTAATTGATATGGTAAAACTTTCGAAAAGTAGCCCACAGAAACAGACCAACATTTCAAATCTATCTTTACATATTACGAACTAAAATGGCACTCAATTTAAACTTGCAGACAGATAGACCATTTACTTATACGTGTAGATTAAAAGCTGGAACGCTTCCAGGAAAACTGTAAATTGATAAAAATCTAGAAAGTTCTACGGATAAAGTAAACTTTGTTTAAAATCAAGTAAAAGCGTAGGAAGTATACACAAGTGGTAAATGTAAAACAAAAGTTGGTGGTATGTAAATTTTATGTTTTTACAGACAAAGTTATACCAATTGCGTCGTGGGTGTTTGGACGTAGGATAGCACCCACGTTGTTTTAATATGCTAACGGTCTAGATTGGATTTTAATGTTTTAGTTAGGGTAAAAATAATTGATATAAGGTAGGAATAAATTATATAAAACTAGTTTTTTCCCGGGGCTTTGCATGCGTTATATGACATATAGGTAAGCCTTCCTCTTGAATCGCTATTAAAAAACCCGCATTAAAATCCGTTGCATAGTTTTAAAGATTTAAGCATAGGTACATAAGGACAGACAGCGGAAAGCTACTTTTTTTCAACTTTGTAGTAATGATGTTAGTTTGAACCTGATCGGACTAAAACCCGAAACGCTGTGTCTTATACGCTCTTCTGATACCTGACATGGATCACTATAATAATGTTTCGTGTTTCAACTACGGAAGCACTACATCTATTTCTGAGTACAGTAATATTAAGTGGTACAGTACAGTAATATAATCTGTAGTGGTGGTGGTGGTGGTGATGGTGGTGGTGGTGGTGCTGGTGGTTTGAAGGGTGTGAAAGAAAATTTACAAGACCTGTTCCAACTTAAGGCATCCGTGGCCGACTAAAGGTATTTGATATTTAATGTCAAGAATTTGAAGCCTTTGTATGATTGGTGACAGAGCTCACGAGCTCGAGGAGCGACGCAAGCGCGTGGAACGCGCGCAAATGAATTTTCCAAAAAATAATGTAGGCTATGTCACGCCTTAGACCTTCAGCTATCTTCCAGTGAAAGTCCCCAAAATCGATCCAGCCGTTTAGAAGATTACCTCAGCCGAACAGACAGACAAACAGACAGAAAAAAAATTAATTGCATTTTCATTATAGGTATGTACACTTACATATGCATTGAGTAAAAAATAATACTTTGAAATCACAAACAGACACTTTGATTTCATTTATTTGTAGAAATTTCTGTTATCAATCATCAGTAGATATTGGACAGAAATATTTACAAATTCACGATTAACGATAGAAACACTTGAATCTAACGGTTTTCAACAATACTTACTCACCCATCGAACACACATCAACACATTGACAAACACAAATTGCTTGTTTATATACGCGGAATGTACTACATATCAACATCAAATAGATAAACATTCCTGTTTACTCCCTGAGAATTTACAACGCGTCAACACATAATGTTTATGTTTATGTTTACTCGTGTTGCACATCAATTTGGACGTTGCTATAAGATCTGGATGTATCGTCGACTATAAGCGAATAGCGAATAAAGCGAGTTATTATTATGCGTAATAAAATTGCAGTAGAATTAATCATGGCGTTAATATGAAATCTGGAACGAAAGTAATTTTATAGCAATGTTATGTTAATTAATCTTATAAAATGTGTCCAAAGAATATGCTCATTTGCTGAGCCTTAAATGATTGAACTTTTGGAAAGGTTATTAATAAGTTGTAAAGAAAACTCTTCTTTAAAGCTGACGGATTTTACCAACTGGCTTACTTTGTCGAGAGTTTTACTCTTTTAACCAGAAAACTTTGATTTTGTTCTTGAGAACTGATCACTGTGTTAAGAAAGGCGCAAAAAGAGCTCTCCTACAAAGCCGACGAAACATTGGCGACTACTCTAACGTTGCAAGTGTCCAAAGGCGACGGTGACTACTTCCCATCAGGTGACATTTTTCCTTTTTAGATAGATTAAATATATATAAAACAAACTGTTTTCTTGGATCTGAACTTAACCCTCCACTACCCACATCTTTTATCGCTCACCCCTTCATTGTAAGACATCAGTAACAGTCATAAAGTGAACAAGTGACTACAGATAGCATCTTGTTGTACGGTGAATGGACGTCGGTTTTCATACGATGCGATATATTGTTGAAATTGTAGCAATTGTGTCGCTTTAAACTGTATCATCAATTCTACAATATTACCATTTTGAAACTATGTTTGTGTACTGAAATTATTCGGAATAAAAGTTACTACTTCAAATAAATAAAATACTAAATACAAAAACGAATTCGTGTCAGTTAAAATTAGAAGGTGCCGTATTTGAAAATGACGATACTTTTCATATTGATCATGTACCTGGAAACTACTTTTGCTGGTTACGAGTACATTTTTGGAAAGATGTGTGACATCCAATCCGAAGATGTCTCACGGCAATGCTTCGTTAAAGAAATCTTACTGACACTGTCTCACAGTCCAAATCAATTGGCTGTAGATAAGAATACAAACACTTTATACTTCAGCTTCGACTCTGGCCAGGGAGAGTACATCCCTGGCGTTTTTAAAATTGACACTAAGAAGCTTACCGTCTTAAAAGGGATTAAAGACGCTTTTTCTATAGCAAGTCATTCTACGAGCGAGGAAATATACTTCGGAGGAAGCCACGGGATTTACAAATACAATACGGCCCAAAAGAACCTTAAGAGGCTGGATGTGACCAATCTTGATATTTGGTGGCTGGTGATAAAGAAGAAGCTGTATTTCATCAAATTTCCAAGCCTCAACGCGTATTACTATGAGAACAGAACAGTAAAACCGATACCACAACTGAGGAACAATTCAGTCAATCAGTTCTTGTTTGACGAAGTTGATAATATATTCTTCATCAACGGCTCTGGTCTGTACGGTCTGAATAATCATTCCACTGAAGCGAAGCTTCTGAGAGATCATCCAAGGTTTCTAGGAATGGCAATCGATAACCACGGACTCGTGCATCTGTGCAGTGAAGATGGGATCTATGTAATTAGCAAAATAGTGAAAAAGGTGAAGAGAATTTTGAGTGTGCAAGGCGTATTAGGATTGACTTTTGATAAAGATAACAATTTGATATATTCCGATTCACATGAAATAGTGCGTTTGGTGCCAGCTGCTAGAGGAAAGGGTAGTAAAATTGAATACTAGTTGCATTATAATACGAAATATTTTTTATTAACTATACCAAGTTGTTACTCAAATAAATAATGCAAATTATTATTTATATTTATATTTTACATATTATGCAGTATATTTTGTCCATCTGTTCTTTACCTTTAAAACTAAATAAGAAAACACTTTAATTCTCGGAAAGACCATCTCCCAAAAATAGGTAATTTTGCCAGATTTTATTGCGTGTGCTTACTAAAAATTGCTAAACCCTATGGGGTAGCTTATAAGTTATACGAACAAACTACCCTGTTAATAAAGCGCACTATATTATTTTCCCCGCTATTATCCCCTCTTCCTTTGTGGGGTAAATGGAAATAGACGTTTGACCCAGATCTGGTTAGCGGATCGCCGGATAAGTATTAGATATGCATTATATTCTACGTTAGAACAGAAGGATCTGATTATGCTTTGTGCCTCAGTGCATTGTTCGAAACTTTCCATATACTCTAAAAGGCACTGATAAAGGTTTTTGTAGTTGCAATGATTTCTGAATGGTATGTGATATATCACTTTTAAAGGTGGTAGAGCTCTTTGTGGTTCGACTCCAGCGGCATCACCGTCACACCTATTTCTGCTTTATAACAACAGTATTCATCGTTGCTGTGTTCTGGTTTGAAGAATGTGGTTAGAGAGAAGTACTTATCCGAGGCGTTCCAACTTATTCTTCAAGGGTATCAACGCATCTGTGGCCGACCTCAGATGGGACCGTGATCTTATCTGGAATTGATTTCAAATGTCCATAGATGGCATAGGCAACTTACCATCAGGTGCATGCTCGTTTGGTACTTAGATCTTATAAAATGTAGTGTAGATAAAAAAACAGATTAAAACTGTACAAAAACGTTAATTGAGAAACTTTGCTGAATGCCATATTAGTTAAACAACAGTACCTACTAAACTCGTTATAACTAACAAAAATAAAAAGTTTTAATATAAAGAGAACAAACATAATTACACACACTTACCTGGATAAAGTTTGACAGGAAGTAGTAAAAAGTTATTAACTACACAATATCATACGTCGGACGGCATTATGGCACTATATAGGATACTATATAGCACTTTATAGGGTTCCGTACCCAAAAGGGTAAAAGCAGAACTCTATTATTAAGCCTCCGCTGTCTGTCCGTCTTTCATAATTCTTTATCTTTTAAACTGACTGACTTAAAATCATTACAAAATGTGTTTCTATTGTAGATATAGCAACAAAAACCTAAAATTAAAAAAAAAACAAAAGAAATCGAGATTTTTCGTCATTTTGCGGTTTATCTATTGAACCATAAGAACAAGAGCAACAGTTAAAATTTGCACATTTAGTGGTACGGAACCCTCGACATTCGATTTCAACTCTCACTTAGCCGTTTATAAACTCTAGTTGGAGGGAATTTATTCCTTGGCAAGTGTTACCTTTGGCGACTGTAGGAATTGTTGGGAAATGCGCGAATTTTACGAGTGTATTGAAGTTGAAAGAAATGTAACTTTGGCGAAATTTTCTTTTTCTCTACTTCTAGTATTTCGGCTTAAATATATCGTCGGAGAAGTTTACAATTTTATTCAATGATTTACTAAATCCGTTAACTAACTTCTTATAGAGAAGTATACCTATTATGTTTTAAGAATTACATAAGTGGTGGTCGGGCTTGATTACGATTTTCCATGCGCGTAAGTGACCACTTGCCATCTAGTGAAGTTCCAAGCTCGTAAACGAATTTAATAACCATAAAATAAATGTTAACCTCGTACACTTATCTATAAATATTTACATTCAAATTATTGTTAAAAATGACTTCGATTTACGCCCCTTTTGGGTATTATTTTTTTGTATCATAATCAAACAAAAAAATACCTTTCATATCATTTCATGCATTGTATGCGATCATACAAAATTTTTACTTTACCACTTAAATCATTTCATGTGTGGTAAATTAAAAAAATATATATACAAATAAATAAAATTTAAACGTCTGTTCGCGATTTCAAAATAACAATTTCTTACTCAGTGCATATGAAATTATTCACGATACTTATAACTAAAATGTAATTTAAAATTGTCTGTCCGTCTGTCTGTTTGGGTGCAGTAATCTTCTAAGCGGCTGGACCGATTTTGACGGGACTTTCACTAGCTGAAAGTCATAGGCTACTTTAATATTAAAAAAAACATTCGGCCCCCTAGCGAAAGAGCGGGATTTCATTTATGTTTAAATATGTATTCCTTTGTACTTTTTAAACGCGGGTAAGATCGCGGGGATCAGCAAGTAAAAATTTAAAATCCTTCGATTGCAGGGATACCTCAAACCCAGCCATGGTAGAAAAAAATGTTTCTATGGGACTAAGGGATTATTTAAATGAATGATGAATTTAGATGTCCGTTCTGGGTCTGGGTGTTGGTGTATTCGTCTTTATATGTCCATGGTACCCACGGCACAGGAGAAAATCCTAGTGTAGGGCTATGAGTTTTAAATGTTGTATGGCTGTATTTTTTAAATATCAAAATCAAATAATCTTTTTTTTTAAAGTAGATCCTTAATAGAATTCTTTTTGAACGTCAATTAAACACTTCCGCCACTTCACAAGGTGTTTCGTTATGGAGTAGAAGAAGAAGAATAAATAAGAAGAATATGAAAGTCTGTTGAGCTTTTATTGGATCATTCTACGATGTCCACAATTAATATAAAAATAAAACAATTGTTTAAAAAAACCTTGTGAAGAATATACTTTGAATAAAATATTTTTGGTTTTGAATATTCTAATTCCAATCACGCCGTATTCATTAAAAGCATTGAAAATACAAGCACCGTCTAAATTGTAGTACCAGCGTTGTTATTCCGAAGCTCCGTAATGAAACAATATCGATTAGAAGCATAATTAGCCGATGTGGTTTTAGAAAATTGAATACTGCACCATAATGGGCTTCGGCAATGTTATTGCGTTTCGACCTACATTGTGATTAATTTTCAAAATGTATTTCATACTTCATATAAATCAGTACAATACATACATAATACACGTATAGATTGCCAACATTACCATTGTGGTAAGGGTGGTAGAGCCCTTTGTAGTTCAACTCCGATGGCTCCACAGCCACACCTATTTCTGCCTATTAACAGCAACGTTAAGCACTGCTGTATTCTGGTCTGAAGTGTGTGCGTGTGTGTGAGGCGTTCCAACTCAGTCCTCAGGGGTAGCAACGCAACTGTAGTCAACCTTAGGTAGGACCTTGATCTTATCTGGGGTTAATTATGGATGTCCATAGGCGGCAGTGGTCACTTACTATCAGGTGGACTGCATGCTCGTTTGCTACTACAAAGCAATAAACAAAATCAATAGCAATGTCTAGTTACCATCAGGTAAACTGTATGCTCGATCACTACTCCTGCCTTACAAAAATGGTACCATCGCTTAATAAGGTCCCAACCCTAATAAATATCCATTCAAAGTAATTAAAACTAAGATGGAATGATCTATATCCTCTATTAGTAAACGGAAATATCCATTTACAAATTTGGTATTCGGGATTAAACTGGGAACTAACACAATCATCGTAATCCTTCGGGATTAAGCCTACAAATCAGGCTATTATCGTAAGTATCTGTCATTTAATCCCAAATCTATACCTAAAGATTATTCTCATATTAATAGTGTAGATTTTGTATGAAGTCGGTTTTATATAACAGTACTTCCGCTTTTACAGATATCATAACAGTATTATGTATATGTATTTCCTTTATGTTAGTTCTTAGTTTTTGTTCAGCGTAGAGGAGCGGCTACTAGCAGAATTGACACGTAAAAGGTTCCGGGTTCGATATATTTGTGCAAACCTCTTTTTGTCTGTGCATAGTATTCACAACTACCGTAATAATTCTACAAAGGAAATGTGTGTGTAGACACCGTTATTGAATATCAATAAATTAGATTATAAAATACTTGAACTTAAGCCAGCCAGCCAGCCACTTTAAATAGCTGAAAATCCCGTCTGTCTGAATAAGGACTAATATATTCTGATATTAGTATTTACAACAGTTGAACATAACCCGCAGCGCACGTGACCTTTGAGGCTTTCATCCCGCAGTGGGTATGAATATTATTTTGGGGTTTCAGTATAAGGTGCTAAGTGCTAAATAATAAATTTCCTACATATTCTACTATAAATACATAGTTGCTCAAAGTGCGAAAAAATAATTAACGATATACGGCGCTCATATTGGCATAGTTTACACCATAATTCAGCGAGATATATTATGTGAGCACCGATTTCAGGACTATGTACTGAAACAAAATTTATAGCACTTTGTGACCTAATCCCTCACTTTACGCACGCCTCCCCGCGTGCCGGTGGGTTTATGTCACGCGTACTATAAAATAAAATACGATACTAGTGACTTAAGTTGCCTATTATGCACGGCGTTTAGCACTCTCGCTTCGCTCGGGCGCTAACTTCACGCCGTGCCATAGTAGGCAACTTAGGCCACCCGTATCGTAATGTACTATTATATAAATTTATTTAAATTATTTTTTTACTTTTTTGTGACTAGGAAGTCGGTTTAATTTTTTTGTTAAAAATTATAACAATTTCGTAGGTGTAAATTTTATTTTCACCCCTTGCGTAGTGTTAAGCCGCCCTCCATTATAAATTTCCAGTATAAACCGTTCCATTAGTATTCAGAGCAGGTCGAACGCTAATCCGTAGGAAACCGCACGTAACCACAGGCCTCATCGACACACGTTCGGTGAAAATTATATATTTTACTGAAAAACGGGACGAATAATCCAAATTGTTCCATTCAAATCGTTGTCATACAAAATTAGCAATATTGTGGCCCTAAAATTAGAGCGGCCATACTTAGCTTTCCTATATAATAAACATTTACTAATTAATCAAACCAAGTTTCAAACCAGTGTTCATGTCATTGATACTAGAAAATTGACTGTACTCGACTTCAAGCTAAAACACATTATTAAAATTCTAGCAAAAAAACTAGTTAAAAAGAAAAAAAAGTATAAAAGATCTAAGAATGACGTACAAGATAAAATTAAAATAATATTTTATGAGCGTATACATAGATTATAAAATTAAGGCATAGGTAGATCTTGATAACTATTTTACATCTTTTTTTGTCATCTTTTTTACAATTGAAAGGTACCTTCAGTTTCTGTTTTATATATACACAATTTTCTAATGCAAATGTAAATAGGAAAGCTTTAAAAAGAACCGGCATTCGACGTCGTAAGATGCAGAGGCGACCGGATCCGCCAAAATGGCGTACGTCGCACGAGATGGCGGAGCGCGCAAATGGTTCTGGCTAGGGATGACTACCACAGATGATCGAAGAACCAATCAGGCTAAAATGGTCGATCCTTTAAATCGATATGTAATAGGTACTGGATCGATATTTCATCCTTAAAAATCGACATTCAATTGTTTTCGTCGACAATTCTGTTTTCGAAGCTAACGAATGAAAATCGAAAAGATCGATTTTGTAAAATCAGTCTCATAGATTTTTTTGTGACCGATTCATCAAATTACAATTAAAATCGATTCAAGGGTCCATATTTTTTTGGAGAGAATCGCCATCCCTGACGAAGATCACGATGCATTATCTGGAAAGTGGGGCGATGCGGGGAAATTGTCTCGTTATCCTACGTAAAGTCGATATTGTGGCGTGCATTATAATATCTACATGGCGGTAATGGGTTCGGGCATGCTGACATATTATATTATACGTAAGCATAAGTTTTGGAATTTAAATACATTATATTAAAAGTACCGTGAACTTATCGTATTGTTGTTAGGCAGAAATATACCAAGGTATATTTCGGTTTAATAACAAATGTATTAAGAAATTACTAAAATGATAGAAAATTGCTGAGTTTCCTTTATTGTGCTGTATATGTAACGATTTTATAAAAGTATGAATAAAAATTTAGTATTAGTCTCTTTTGAACAACCAATAGCATTCACCAACGCTCACTCGCCAATACCTAAAACAATTTAGATAGAGATCGCACTAAAATCAGGCTCTATCAGACACGACTATCTGATTTAACGGTTATATTGGCCATATTTAAACTAAATATATCCATAAAATGATTAAATTTAAAACGTGTCTAAAATTTATTAGGTGAAAATAGGGATTGAATGAATTTACATAGACATATGTACTAAACTCCGAATGGAATATTAGTAGTGCCTAAAGTCGTAAATTACTTAACTCTTTTCGGATAGTTAGCAAGCAACATCACCATGTAAGCCCTATGTAGCCCTATGTAATACATTAACTAAAAAGTTAGGTCTATTCGATTCGTATTGTTCGAACTTTTTCACACGATTTGCGTATTCTTACAATATAAACGAATCGCAGTGTTGGCAACTGAATCAGAAATACATAGGTGAAACTTTGATATAACGCTTCACATAACGCTTCACACTCATAGCCCCACACTAGGATTACTTGTGTCGTGGGTTCCATGGACAACACATAAGACAAGGACACACACCCAGACTAAGAACGGAAATTTAAACTCATCATTCAAATTTCCGCCTAGCTGGGAATCGAATCCAGGACCCTTGGATTAGCGGTGTCAATGTTGTCAATATGTTACTTAGTTTTTGCAAACGAGAACTGTAACCAGTTTACTCCTAAGGACTGATATGATCACTTCATATGCATTGTTTAGGCATAGCCAGCAACCACATGCATTGCAATTTAGAGACTAATGTACCTCGTATAAAGAATGTCCCTTTGCTAACTACTTTTCACTACATAGTTTAAAACAAAAACGCTTTCCGCTGTCCGTATGCTGAGATCTTTAAACAGGGATTACAAAAGGGATTTTGATGCGGTTTTTATGTATAACTAGCTGAACCCCGCGGTTTCACCCGCGTTTAAAAAGTAAAGAAGGTAAAGAAAGTAAAGAAGGTAAAGAAAGGAAAGAAAGTAAAAAGTAAAGAAGAATACATATTCAAACATAAATGTCATCCCGCTCTCCTGCGACGGCACGCGCATGCGCGTGGAGCGCGCGCTAATAGACTTTTCAAAAATTAAAGTAGGGTAAAATGGTTAAAAACGCCCTATCAGGAAATATGCCCCACTTGTAATAAATAGCACACCGAACTATCTATTAAGATAGTTAGGGCACCAATCGATAGATGGTAGTAGTACACAAATTCGTTGAGGCGAGCGGCTGCGCTTCGTTTGTCCTCAAGAAAAAAAATCAAAATCTTCCAAAAAACTGTGCATATTGTAACACGACTTCTGTGGGTGAGTACTTTTATTTATTTTTAATATTTTCTAGTAATACTTTTAAATGAGTATGAACGGTTTGAGGTTTTAGAGGGTACACAAGCTTCATAATATTACCAGAATTTTCTGCAAGTT
>DWPV01000680.1:0-25934 GCA_018251915.1 Urbanus proteus proteus | reverse complement strand
ACGAAAAAATGTTACACGCTTGGTTTTCATACAAATGACATTACTTACGTAGTCTATTACCTATATGTCTGTGGAATGAACTCTTAAACATCTTCGGAAACAGCTGACCCCCAACCCGTTGGCAATGCAAAAACTACTGTTACATATGAAGTTACGGTTTACAAGTGAATATTCATAATGACCTCTTAAAACATATTCATCTTTAGCATCAAACATTATTACTGATACACTGATTAAACCTTCAAATAAAAACGCAGTCCACAGTACCTACACATTACACGTAGACTTCAGTCTCAACGATGCTTCAAAGTCACCACAGATTTCACGAACAGTCGCTTACAACATTTTTCCGTGGAGTCATAAAAATAGCATACTTCACAGTACACATTACTCTCAGTCTTTGCATTCAACGGTGCTACAAAGGCTTCAAACACGGAGGCAGAAGGAACTTCAAACGATAATTTCCGTGGCTATAAAAATAGTCTTAAGGCAGTGTGGGTGTACTACGCGCTGGGCGCGGGCGGCGCGTGCCTGGGAACCGGCGGCGCGCGCGCGTTCTCACGGCCCCGCTGACCCGCCCCGCGCGCCCCGCGCAGCCGTACTGCCTGCCTGTAGACGGGACATTAGGTTGAATTAAGTTGGGTTTAGCTTTGGGGATATCGAATGGGTTGGAATATCTTGTTAAAGCTGTGCAAGTAGATTTAGCTGTTGCGTTTAGATTTGGTTTGATTTGATGTGTTCCAACATAGTCCTCATACCAACCACGTGTTGTGGGGTTCCTACTTGGGGTTGGCGTCGGAGTTGGTTCAATGTAAAGCAGTTACCACTTACCAATAGATAGATTGCACGCTTCTTTGCTACCTACTTCATTATCATAAAAAACCCTAAGGAATAATTTGAAAATTGCAGGCTCTAGTGATATCTCTTCTCTCATCTTCCGGTTTATAACATTGCATTTTCAACGAAATCACGATTGTCACATGGCAGTCTGTATTCCTAAAGTGCTAAAGTTATCTCAAAACTCAGGGAGTTCGCATTTAAATTCCTACAATTTAAGTAAACACTGGTATTTCTGTATCCCACGTATTCTTTGCGGAGAGTGCCTTGCGCCTCTCCGCCTCTCACCTTTGTGACCACCGCCCGCTACCATCAGCCACGCTCTACCACTACATATAACTGCCGAGTACTTTCTAACTTAATGGACTGTGTCTACAACTCTAACTTGGATGTTAGAACGATTTGCAATATCAAGTAACGGTCGCCATGCAATTTTATTATACTAACCGCGTGTTGTGCGTTAAATTGCAATATACAGTTTAGAGTTTAGCAATTTATTGGGATAATATGTGTGTCCTTGTTGCAGCTTTCTCGTAACTTTACGTTGTTTATGAAAAATACTTCGTAATAAACACTAATTGATGTAACTTAGGTAGTTGTTTATAAGAGTAGGTACACATAAGTCCTTAAAAATTTAAATTCGAATAACTTGCAAAAAAGGCATTCTAAGATGTTAATTTAAAAAGACGAACATTTTTAAAGGACTCTACATGGAGGTTCACAGATTCTACCTCAGATAAATAAAGTAGGTAGACCTATCATTTTTAACAAACATATGAAGCCATTTTTAAAATGGTCGGGTTATAAAAGTGATTATGTGAGCGTAAACAAAGTGAAGGTACTGACAAGAAACTACGCTAGTTTTGTGTGTGTGTGCGTATAAATACATGAAATTAGCGTAGTTTTTTGGCTTCACTCAAACACAAGGCGGTGAGTAATCTACCTATTTTACCTATCTTATCTGAGGATTCTACATAAAGTTTTTATATTTATGATATCGAATTACATCGATCCCATGTAGCCATAATCCGTTCGTGCTTCTTTATAATAACTTGAGTACTTACGTTATACCATGAACACAATCCTTCCCGAAAAGAATGTTACGGAGTTTCCCACGAGCTCAGGTGTGTTATCCAGGTAATAGCTACAAGCCTTTCAAGCCGGCGCTTTTTGTCGACTTGTTCTACAGAAATGTGGCAAGCGACAGGCTACAAATTTCTCACGACTAAAATTGACATATGACAAATGTCATTATTTTTTTTAAAGTTAGAACACGACATTTCCAGAAATATAGGCAATGCTTCGACATTCATTTCAGTTTAAATTAGTTCGACGTTTGATATTTTTGTAAAACATGTTGATGTTGATAGGAAGAAAGTAAAAGTTTTATATGTAAAAAAAGGTATAGAGTGAGCCTACATAAACAATTAGCGTTCTTTTCATTGACCAGGCAACACCAATAGCGTATTTAATCTATTAGTACCAACTTTACTATAAAATTGGAAAACAGTTTTATCGACAGAAGGCGATGGTAAGGAAGCGAACCTAATTAGGAGGTCTAACTTCTCTTAGTATTAAGAAACCTGTGATTATCCTTGTATTTGCTAACACTTAGGCCAACTACAACTGGATCTGGATCATTTATTCCTAAAATAACAAAAAGCATATTCTTGGAAACTGTCAACCACTTGCACATTACGTTTCAGAATTTAAATACATTAAAGATGAAACATACACACGTAGACAACGTCGTAGATTTCAAAATCGAGTTTCAAAACCTGAGAAAACCATTCCATAAAATCCATAAGGTACATCGCTAAATCGCTAATAATTCCTTGGCAGCGATGTAGCCAGTTCCTTACACAACGATTACCATTTCCCGCAGAACGTTACACTCTCTCGAAATTAATGCTACATTACAAATTCTTGACTGAGGGAAGTAAGTATCTACTGTTGATGTAATGTTGAAAATGAGCGAGTTACAGAAAATTATTTTCTTTAACAAAACATTGTCGGGTGTACAATGTTGCTTGAAATGAGCTTTCATTTTTATTTTTACTTTTACATGAATATTTTGTTAAAATAAAACTATACTTTATTTATGTATCAAAAGCCTTTATCTAACTTTATAGCTATGAGAGATTGTTAATAGTAGAATTTATTGGTTTGTTTTTGTTTTAGAAGAATTTATCTTTTTTTCTTTAACTTAAAAACGATTTTTTTTATATATCAATAATATAATAATTTTCATTAATTCAATAAATGCATTTAATTAATTGCTATCATATTGTCACAACCTCTTTAACAACGCTTAATTGTAACTTCACTTAATCAATGAATGCGGAAAAGTACTCAGTACCAAGTTATCGTATACCGCGTACATCTTATGCCATATCAGAGAAACAAGTTGCACAAAAGCACCGCCACAGTCGCCATTTAATTGCTAAACAATAATCCAGTCGCATCGCTGCGCTAGAGTTATCTGGGCGAAGGTGCGCGGGCGCAGGCGACGTGATTCTCCCCGCCTCTAGAGTACGCGATCCTTAGAGGCAAACTTTAGTAACAATTGTTTAATTCAGACTCTCAAATGAAATAATAACAACAATTCTTTAATAAGATTCTTTGAAAAAAAATCATTAGCGTCACCAGAGAAATCGCCAATGCAACGTCGGCTTTGAAGGAGAGCTTTTTTGCACCTTTTTTGAAGAACCCGGGAATACCTCAAGAGGAAGTTCATTCCACATTTTGCATGTCCGTGGCAAGAAGGAACGATAAAATTAATTATTATAATATATTTCATTGCGTTATTCTTTACTTACAGTCTTCGCATCATTTGAGTAATGCGGCAAGTAGCACCATTCTGCGATGCAAACTGTAAAAGGTAGCTATTGTCTATTCAAAAACTTCATTATGTAAATATTTACTCTGTTGCGCAGTTAGTCTACGGCAGCGTCTTATTCATGCGGCATAGCGGAGCCTGCACGTCCCGCGACACACTCAGATGCAATCTATTTGCTTTACGAGCCCCTCGCCGACGCTTTATATTTCAGCCTATGCGCTTTGATTATAACATAAAACAACCACGGAATGCATATATCTGATTTCCATAGTATAATCTCGGCTTCGCTCTTACCGCATAAACTTGCATGTAACTTTCGCCGCATTGCCTAGGCACAGATGCTACATCTCGTTTGCGCTATTTATGAGCGGACGACAAAAATAGCTGATTTTTCTTTTTTGTTAAATTTGCATTGCATGTTAATAAAATTGAAGGAATAAAAGAAACGTTTTTTTTCAATTGTATTCTCTCCAATTAGGTAGTGTCTGTCTTTGTATTTTGTTATCTTGCATCTAGATAGTTTCACTTACCAACACTAGCAGTGTAACTTGCGTGGTTTGCCTTGTTGTTAATATATAAGTATCACTAGAAAACACTTCAAGCATCATGTATTTTAAGAACATAAGCACGTCAGAGGAGCATTTCCATAAACTGTTCGTGATGCAGCATCAGACGCGGTACAATAGTTGCCGCCTTGGCACCGGCGCGGTAGTCCGCGCACGTAGCCCGCTTCTCTACACGCACGGTACACTTCACTTGCCCGATACGACGTGTTTCTTCTCAATTATGACATGACATGGCTCTCATGTATCTATACTTACATAGATGTAGGGTTCCAGTCAATTTTTTTATAATTTATTCATCAAAATAACACATAACTGCTCTATCATTAGAGCAGCGCGCTAAATAAGCAATTCTTAGACTTTTTTTAAATTTACAATCATATTTTATCACTGTCGACATAATTCGATATAAATATTGGTAGACATTAAACATATCGTTGAATGCATTTTTTGTCTCTCCTATAGGGTCACACGTATTACAAAACAAAAAAGTCACCTCAAATTAAGCGAGATAACTGCAAAAACGCGCTACCTGCTCAGCTCATTGTGAGGACACCGCTCTGACCGCTCACAAAATTGACGGGACTAAAGTTAGCAGGCATAGACAGAGACAGACTCGATCGATTATTAGGAAGGAACGAAAAAGGAGCATAAAGGCTCTAAGCCAAGGGTTGCGTCCTTGTGTCCGAGGCGGTCGGAAGCCGAAACAAGTTATTTAAATGCAGTGGTCGACCGGAGGACGCTCCGCCTACGTGCTCTCGCGCGCCGAATTGCAAGCTAACCGCAAATTTTTCTTTCAGTAAAATATTGAATCAGAGTCATTACGACGGCGAATTGAAATTAAAATGCCGGCTCGCAACACGCGAATATTACGTACAACAGTGTTAATGTATGCATGTGACTAATAAAGTAATCATCGGGATGGCCTGGCCAATTACGGGGCTGCCGACTCATTCGTTGCAGATCGAATTTTAAAGTTTAATTGATGGCACGCTGCGCCATAACTCGAACACTCGCGGGCAGTCGCCGCGCCGCTGGTGGCTCGCAGCATTTATGCAAAATATATGCTAATTCAATTTGCGCTCTCCGAGATACCTACTAACTCACCGGGCTCTTGCTGTAATCATTCCGTTTCATAACCAACTCGGTGATACCAGATTTATTGCACAATATGTCTGAAAATGAAATGGCTACTTTTGACCGACAAAACTTATCTTTTGAATTCCAATCTTCACGATGTTATGATATAAAGAGACATTTAATCGTGCAAAAAAGCAAGTAATTGGCGTCGAGGAGCAAGATTGCAAGATATTATAAGGTAGTACGGGGCATAAAATAGGCACCTTCTTGTTTTATGCTATATTTTTATATATCCTGACAATGATTGACTTGTACATGGTTATTAACGATTAACAAATCGACGGATCATAACCGGTACAATATTATAAATAAGGATATGCATAACGAACGCTGCTTAATTACCCGTAAGCCGTCTGGAAGACATTCCAACGTGTTTTTTTCTAAAAGAGTTTGGGGCAATTTGTTTTAGATTGTCTGGCTCGGATGAATGAGAGCGACATGTGAACAGGATCCCACCGTGCATACTGATCAGTCATTCAAACGCAATCCTCTTCAGGTCAGTGTGTAGAGTAGAAAACTTATTATACATATATTTTAATTATTTTTCTTAATTTCGAGTACTTTACCTTAAAAACCGAGTATAAATGAATCGTATCAAGTTTATTCAATAGTTAAGTAAGAAATGAAGTGACATAGTTTTAATCTTCTGCAAAAGGTAAGTTATATGATAAAGTAGCATTTCGACATGTTTTGTGGACTACATCTAAAGTCTAAACTCTGTAATGAGGCAGTTATGGAATGATGATGATAACCAAAATTGCAAGCATTATTGTAAGCATTATTTGAAACACTTTAAGACCAAATAACCCAAACAAATTTGAACCAAGGAGGCGCTTTAAGCAATTTATGCACCGTGAGTAAGTAGTATAAAATTGTGCACATTTCAGCCTTAATAACGGACCGATATTATTAAACGCAGTCGAGTTTGGACCGAGAGGTGAAAAATAAGAGCCAAGAGGGCATTTTCGAAAATCGATTAAGGCAGACATGATTAAGGAGCACGTTTTTGTGGCCGGTCGACCCTCGGCGCGACATCGCTACGCTTAACTCAGTGGATTTCAAAGTGTGGCAACCCTTCGGGGAGACCAGGTGACTTAGAAAAGGGTTACAGAGCTTTAGAAAATCTTAAGAAAAAAATACATTTCAGAATTATATTTTTTGTAAAAAATATAATTTGTAGGTAACTTAATTATGTTTCTAATTCATACCTTTATAAAAATATGTTTTATTCATACGAATATAAAAAAAACCCTGTTGCAATAATGATTTTCAATTATTGCACCACAAATTATTGCAAGAAGTAACACAATTTAGTATAAAATCTCTCTTTTCAGATATTATTTATTTCGAGAAAGGGTTCGTGTCATGAGAAGGGTTATTGAAATCTTTTTTAAAATGAACGGTCCAGGAAAGATTGAAAAACACTGGCTTAACTTAAAATGTTAGCTCACGAGGCAATAAAGAAATCTGACGGTGAATAATTACATTAGCTCGGCCTCTTCTTATTGTGCCTTATAACGCCATAATTATTCCCATTCAGGCGCATTGGCAAGTGATATATAACATAGCGACATATTATTCCAATTCACAATACTAGGACGTCAGGATCGTTAATTAATGAAGGGCATTTGCGATGTAAATCGTATAAGCATACTAGTATATACAGTCAGCATATACAATTATACATAAATAAGTCAGGTAAAAACTAAGTAGATGAGAGAGTTTAATTGAAAAATAATATGTAGAGACTTCTTAGCCAAACTAGCGATGATATAAATCAAATAAACTTTACACAACTTTGTATAAATCTGAGCCAAAAAAGCGGTGATAATAAAATCAAAAATAAAAAAAGAAAATTCTATCTTTAACACAATTTTGTATGGAGATGAGATTGAAGCTGTGGGTGTGTGACATCGGCTAGTGTAGGCGACTTGATCGAATGATTAAAATGTCTGAACATTGTCATAATTTCATCAGTCATCGCTTTGCATGGTAATTTTCCGCTACTCAAATCAATTACCTACTACGTTCAAATTGACAACTATAGCGTACTTAACACGCCTAGAGACAAAGTATGTACGCATCTATGTAAATCAGGTAAAATGTTGAAGACAAAATGTAGTACGAGAGAAACCGCGTCAATTTACTTATAGTTTTTTTAACCAAGTATATCTCTTATTAGCATTTGCAGCATTAAAAAAAATCAAATATTTTCACCAACAAATTGAGAATTAATACAATATTTGCATTTTGCGGCGCTTAATCATAATGACTTAATTGAAAGAGTCAACAAACATCGCTAACGATCACCTGTGCATAAATTCATACGCTTTGCATGCCACACGCCCACCGATGGGATTTAATTACAAAATCAATAATCGAAATGCGAGGCGGTTAATTGATTGTCCGGAGATAACGCAATCGCGATGCGTGCATCGGAGCTTTTTAAATAATTGTGGCAAACGTGTAAAAGCGTTCACGAGCTGAAAGGGTAAGTGCGTACGATTTGCCGCTATCGTCTATACAAATAAATAAAATTTAAGTGCCTGTTTGTGATTTCAAAATAACAATTTTTTACTTAATGTATCTAAAAGTGTACACGATACCTATAACGAAAATGCAATTTTCTGTTTGGCTGAGTTAATCTTCTAAACGGCTAGACCGATTATGACGGGACTTTCTCTAGAAGATAGCTGAAAGTCTAAGGCGTAACATAGGCTACTTTACTTTTTAAACGCGGGTGAAACCGCGGGGTTCAGCTAGTCTGAAATAAATGCTGTGTTAATTCAAAATAACTGCAGTTTTACTTACTTTTTGGCTAAAAATTTATTTACCCATAATCGCGATTTTTGTAACAATTATAAGTTAGCAGTCATAACGTCACAGTGCAAGTTACAGATAACATAGCTCATATTAAAAAGCCATAGCACTTTATTGAAATTAAACAATATACGAATACATTAATTAATGCGAATATTGCTTATAACACTGCGCTTAAGAAAAAATCTCAATGCGCTTTCTAGTTAATTAAAGTAGAGCTACGTAATAATTCATTTTTAATAAGCTTTTATGCTTTAACGTTCCTGGCGAGTGGCGAGGTCCCTACTCCCAGTGTTGGTGATGCAGTCCTTGTTTTTCGAGAGCTAACTGTACCCCGGCTATTATATTGCAGTTGTCGTTACACAAAAAGTTCAGAAACTGACCACCACTGGCCGTGGTCATTAAAATCACATCAGCGCCGATAAATTATTTTATTAAATGTCGATTCACACCTTTGCCCCTGACCGAGCGTGTCTAATGGACCAAGACCTTGGAGTTGGACATGTTTTATGACGTTCGGATTGTTGTGGTATTGTCCGGAGTTCAATGTTAAGACGTCCTGACCGAAAGGAACAAAAAATGTTTTAAGGTAGTTTTGGTAGCTTGCGGCACAGATTACAGCGCACGACACGTGATTCCTTCGGTTTTTTAATGACTCAATTCAATGTGGAGGGACATTGGATGGACAAAATGCATATAAAAGTAACATGTGTTGTATATTTCAATTTAAATTGTACATCACTATTGCCAGTTTTATTTCGTATCTCAAATGAAGCATTTTCAGAACCATAAATAGCTAACTTCTGAAACTGAACTGTGGTATTGACGAAATGGGTGTGGGCTCTCCCCTCCTTAAGTTATCAACATTATTGGAGAATGGGGTTTGTTGATCACATTTGATTAAATATAGATTCAATATCAGTCAAAATCATTTTCATTGATCCTAGCTTGTAGAGCATATCTCTAGCCATCCTAACGAGCCAAACCAATCCTTCTAAAGATTCTCTTAATGATTGTAACCGTAATTAAGGTAATCAACGTCATAAGCTCCTTCATTCGTGAGATATATCCACAAGAAATTAATCATACTAAAAACAAGTCTGAAGAAAAATAATCAAAGGATTGATGAAGCACTATTACACGGTCGTTATAAGCATATTAATATCAAATTTACCTCTTGATTTAACATCTGAGATCTCCGCGAACCATAGGCGTAGTATGAAGATCATTAGGCGGTAGGCGGTATGGTGACGGTGCAATGTGGGAAATTTTAAAGATGGCAAAACACATCGTAGTTTGGTTTATAACTACTTTATTTATTAACGTTGTATTAGAGCGTCTGTGCTCTCTTGCTGTCGATGTTGAACATCGCCACTCCCCTTATTCCTGGAGATGTGGATGTGGTCACTGAAAGGACAAAATTCAGAAGTTGAAGACCAAGTGCTAACGTCTTCCTGTGTATTGTCAACCCTCAATAAGGAATGCTTATCTAGGAATAGGAATCTAGTCATCGTTACTATTTTTATTTCTGTAAAAAACTTATACAGTGAAATATGAGTTCTCTATTTTAAAAATTGAGCAACACCTATAATCAGCCAGGTACTAAAATAATAAAAATATGCCTATTAAAGCTGATAAACCATCTGAACGTTATGATTGTAAATGACACTGATGGTAACCTGAAGTTAACCATAAATAACCAATCTGCATTTAAAACCAGTAATTACTCGCGCACAATTTTATGATCATTAATTACACACAACGAAGATACTAGTCATATAGATATAATATTAATTATTGTATAATTATTTTATTTGAATACTCATGGGCATACTAATTTCTGATCATAAAGTAGGTATCATAATGTGTTAATGTTTATTCATATGTAATTACCATTCTATTCATTTGATTGCTAATTGCTATGTCTTCTCTTTCGTTTACTTAATGGGTCAAAATAAGTGTTTGTGCAATATTAGCTTAGTCCGCGACTTCTTCCTTGTCATATCAAACAATAGTTTTATGTTAGGTACCTACCTAGTCGCTATACCAAACAATACATAAAGTACTTAGCAAATGAAAAATTTCTAACAAATTTCTTTGTTGCCCATGAACATCTGTAACTGACTTCATTATAGAACTGAAATCATACTTGTATATACTTGTACCTAATTAGGTCTTACATGTAGTGTTCGACCGAAATTTTTGGTCGAAGTCGAAACCGAAGCTTCAGTCGGACACTACTTACTGTTTTCGAAAAAACACTATATTCTTAACCAGTTGAAGGAAAAACGATAAAGTTTGAAACAAGGCGCAACCCGTTTACGTCGAGCGCTTAGTTCTGTAATCCGACGGCCCACAAAGACATATTGAGTTGTCAGTGTAAATCTTGCTGCAATCACCTCTGGTGGTCCTTCACTTCGCTTTCCGGTAAAGTTTGTTTCGTACCAAAATATTTTTTGTAAGTTATTGTTTTCTTTGACTACTTTATTTACTAGTTTTTACCTGCGGCTTCGCTCGTATGTGTGTGTTTACAATATGTACATTCATCATTAATGTGCACTTACGATAGTTGGGATTTTATACTTCAGGTGTAATCCAAATGCAAATTCTATTCTGTCGTACTACGAGGCCGTAGGTGTAAAAGTTATTTTGTATCCTTCAGTAGGAGTATCTTTTTTCGGGTTGAAAGGTCCTCTACGTCCTTTTCCGAACTCAATATGTGTGCAAAAATTCATAACGATCGGTTAAATAGTTAAAACGTGAAGGCGTTACGAACAAAAAATATGACAATAATAATTCATTATTATTATTTAATACTCTAATATAGCTATTAAAATCACTAAAGATACCCTTTTGTGGATGTATGAATGAAACAAAGATTACGCTCTTATGTCCATAGATACTGAGGAATCAAAAATGTAGAGTAAAACTCGATGGTTTTAGCTTATTTAAATAAATATATTAGCACTAAACATGTTTTATCTTAAAAGAAATGACACAAAAACAGCAGACATATTTAAATGTGTATTCTTTATTAATTGCATAAGTCACTTCCCTAATTAACGCGATGCAAAAAAATTATTGCGGAAATGCATTATTCGGCATCGAAGTAGCTAATAAATTAAAGTTTAATTTTTGTTTAATTACAAGTACCGAACATTTTTCTTTGTGTAATTGAAATGCAAATTCTTAACAATGACTATGTATGTACATATGTATTATTTTTATTACGGCCTTGTTCTAACATAGGTTCTTACAGTAATTTATAATTTAAACTAGCTGTAAGTATTATTAGAAAATATTTCTAATCATAAACAAATCTTAGTTACATATAGGTACGTGAGTTGGTAACTCATTTACAAGGAGTCGAGTGTTCGTTTTTTTCTAGGTTGTTAAAAAGATTTACGAGAGATTTACGAAAGGTTCATAATTACTACAATCACAATAAAAACACATTTACCCAATGTTTTATGGTACTTTAAAAACAAAAAACACGCAAACTAAATGGCCAAATATCCTTCGTAATTGCGTTCATAAATGAATGAATGTGTAATTTCAGACTACAATAGTTAATCAACGCTGCAGGCGTTTAAAAGAAAAATTAGAAGGTAAAGTCAATTGAGATCTTGGTTGGAGAACACGTGCTAATTACAGAGGTAATTACTTCTCGAAATAGTGGTATTAAACATAATGAATAGGCCCGCGCTATGCAGGCGGCGGCTACAAAGGCTGAAGGAGAGCTAACGGACTCATTTATTTGTGCCTGAAGGAATTAATAATTATTGATCCAGTCTCAAGAGCTCATTTTTATATAATTATTGTTCTATATAAAATTGTATAATATACCTAGCGTCGTTTATCTCAAAAGTCCATGTATACCTGTTATATTTAGGTAGGTTCTACAAACGTGGTGTATTCCCGTTTAAACAACGATTATATTTCTAGTACCTATGTTGCAAATTTTAATAAAGAGTTATGTCTTATTATTATATTATAGTAATAAACATAGTAGTAAACGAGCTTGCAGTTCACATAATGGTAAGTAATTTCGCACATTTGTAATCAACTCCACATGAAACAAGGGTTCTACATTTAGTGAAATACAGATGAGTTACCACTTCTTAAAACCAAGATGTTTGCTTCTTTAAGTCAAGGATTCAAACAAAAGAGGAAGAGGAAGTCCATAACAACATCATAGAAGTATTTTTCCCATTTTAAAATGAAATAAGGTAGAGTCCGTCATAATTGTTATGTAGATGGCCACTTGGTCACGTGCACTACGTTCCGAAACGGTTAACAGATTCGATTTGTCTATTGTCCGGCAGCGCTAACGACTCGTTGCGCCGTGTCCGGTTACACCGTAACTAATCAAAGGTTTACTAAACGCTAAAAAGGTTTAAGCCGGATTGATATTTGTCCGACGTGACGTTTGATGCGACAAATATAAATCAATATGTTTTAAAGTATTGTATGTGAGATATTGTTAATGCAATTAGTCGAATGATAATATAGCTGAATTAAATAGTTTTTTTTTGTGCATAATATCAAGGTAATAAAAGTTTGCTTTAATATAGTATGCCACACAACTTCTACCAAGTAAGGAGTCTTGTGAGTGAGAAGTTGTCTCTATCACTCATAAAAGTACATCCATAGATACCATCTTAGGTACACCTAAAGACAAACAAGTCAGTGTAAGGCCTATCAATGATGCTGTAATTCAAATGTTAGAATACAATATGACGAACAACGTTTCAATAAGTACCTGTAGTATAGTAATAGTATTATACAACGAACCTATCACCATATTACGTCAATCACAATTCATTATTTAACAGTTCAAGTGCATTACCAATAATAATAAGATATTTGTGACGTCGTCGTAACCACAAATGAGGTAAACTGATTGAAGGTCAAGTAACCGCAAAAACTGCAAATGAGCCACTAATTGCGCACTACAACTTTGTGGTTTAAATTTTTGTTGAAATATACGAAATAATACGCAATGCTACTGGAAGGCTGTATTGTTGGTTGAAACAAAATCTGTGTAGAATCTTGCTGGATTCTACACAGATTTTGTTTCATTAAGTCCAAAAAATCACAACAGGGCTTAATAATTCAGCTCTCTATGCCTTCCCAAAAGTAAGATTTTACCGTACCTACCTAGTCTTCAAACCATGCAAGGTCTTGGCTAAGCGAGTCTAACGGAGCAGGTGATTTACTCTACAAGAAGATGCTGCTTACTATATTCTGAACTTATATTTTAATAATAACAATATTCAAAAGTAAGGTTTACTCGAGATTTCTTTATACAAATAATGATAATACTATGCCCCGATGGCGCGTGCCCATGTCGAAAACTACTGTCCTCAACCTTACTTAACGCTAACCATAAGTTACCAACACGGTGTCACCGGGAAGGTGTAACGCCACACAATCTATCAGTGGCATCGATTCAATTAGCGGCAGAACAATGGAATTGCCGCCGGAACCGCGCGCCACTCGTCCGTGACGCCGCTGGGTCACTCTGACAACGACTGTACATTTATTTTTCTGTGTTTTTATTTATCTGTATAAGTATTTATTAATCTGTACGTATATTTGATTCATAATCAAAGGTGGTATACCATTTGTGGTTCCACTGCGGAGACATCATTACACATATATTTTTGCGTAAACACAGCAGTGCTGAGCGCTGCGATGCTCTGGTCTAAAGGTTGTGCTTATAGAGACATTACTTATCCACGACAAACATCGGATAAATCGTCCTAAGAATACAAACATAGACATCAGGGGCAGTAAAACTTCTAGGGCCAACCTCAGGTAAGAATCTAATGGCGTTACAGGTGTCTACCGCAGGCATAGGCTACTTACTATCAGGCTGACTGCATGTTTGCTACTTCCATATTAGAAAACAATTCATTTTCATGGAAAAGGCATCCAGGTATGGAGATGGACAGTTGTATATTTTTATTTGTGACGGGTTACAACAGCAATAGCCAATTACAGTTACCCACAATATAGTATATCCTTTACTAAGAAATTTATTATAAGTACCTCTATTATTTTCTTTTCTTAATAATTGGTCCAGCAGTGATGCATAATAAGTGTGGCAGCTATACGCATGAAACTTTGAAAATTAGATCTGCCTTGATCAAAATTAACAGGATTAATTTTGTTTTATAAAAACTAATTCTACGCTGTCATATCACATCTGTATATAAACATATACAACATTGCAAGATTACAAAGAAAACAATTTCTAGAGATATGAACTCGAAATTCTGAACGTAGCCTCGGGCAAGCAGAACCATTAAAGATCATTCTATTTTAGTCGCAGTCAACATGCTTATTAGCTCTGAATAGCAATAATAATTCTTTGTTAAAAGCTTTTACAAATCGAGTATAAATTAATGTCTGTATGCTATTCAATGATTGCCCAGTCCTTTAATCCTTAAGTCGGTGGGCGCGTGGGCGAGTGCCCGAGGGCTTTAGTTAAGAACACATTTGACTTTAATTATTCTCTGTCACCCATATTCGTGTGCATCGGGTGAACACGTTGACGTGCCGCGTTTAATAATAAATAATTATATTGCAACAATTATTTTTAGATAGATGCAATATGTTGGTATAGTAAAGAAAAAATAGAGTCTGTAACAAACCAAAATGAAAAAAAAAATGGTTAAAGATTGTAGAAGATACGGAATGTTATATTTTTACATCACTTCAATTGTGACATTCGTACACGATCGTAAAATGTCATAGTATGTTTACAATTTATTTCAGTTGTATTAGTTAAAATAACGGGTCATATCAGTGCGTTAAAAGTTTAAAACACAGTGTAAAACAACTGTTAGTTTAGCTAGGAGAACTCTGTTTATTGACTTTATTCTTTATTTTTAATTGCTACAAGTAATTACTATATCGTACTTCGGTATTCCAATATCTAACAAGTGAATATATAAACGAAAGACTCAAAGACAAAGGTTGAAAGTCGCCCTTCTACGATTATTCACTTCAACGATTAATTAAAGAACTTCTAAAGACGTGTGCCATAGCAAAATAGATTGAGATTGTTGATTGACTCCTGATTAACAATGACATAGCTTGATTAATTACTGGCTAATAATAACACTTGTAAATTGCAGTGCATTAAGATTGCCTATCATTAATTACTTGTATTGATCGTATCGTGCGTGCATAGATCTTATTTCGTCGTGTAAAACAAGTTAAGCAGGTGATATTGTGTGTTTATAATAAATGCCAGCTTCCAAAACAAATCTCAACGCTACCATTATAATTTAATGTCAAATATATTGGTATTTTTCCTATTAAATTAATTTTTCATATTAAAAAAATATATTTAGCTATTAATCAATGATGGTAGAGACGACTTTTCTTGTTAATACATACGCATATAAATAGTTAATGTAGGGACAAACTGCGAAAAAACGGGGATTTAACTAATAGTGTATATTTTATTGTTAAATACATTTTGGCTATGGGTATAAGTGAGGGAGATCAATGCATTCATATTAGGTATGCATGTATTGGTGTCTTCGATGATATTGTTAATCGTAGATTGGTATGTAGAGGTGTAAAAGTAATAAAAGAAAGCGCACCTGTATGTATTTGTTACTATAACGTTTAGAACTTGTTACTATCGTATCCTTACTAATTACTTTTGATACCTCACAACATAGCATAGAGTAACTTCTCAAGTCGGTCCTCGCACGCACTACGATACGCAAATTACATACATACGAAAAATGCGATGCGAGTAACGAAATGCATTCGTGAGTAACATTTCGTTACTCGGTACTTGATGGCAAACCCGTTACTCAGTAACGAATACATACATTTTGTTACAGCTCTATTGGTAGGCTTTACATACAGCAGATCTCAAAACTACGTAGGAATGTGTATATTTTATATTAGAAAGCCCAATTATTCTGATATCTTTGACAGACACTAGCTACAGGCCAAATTGTCTTGCCGATGCATTCATATCAATATACATAATTTCGAGCGTTAAATTAAATTTACGCAATAAAGATATTTGAAGCACACATAGCTCTTCTTGGCTGATATAGAATATAACCGTTCTACAAAGTTAAGCAATGTTAGGCGCGGTTGGGAATTTGATGAGTGACCGCTAGAGGCAAAATTTTATAAGCGCTTCCGTGCTTCGAAAGACAAGTTTAGCTGTCGGCTCCGATTGTAATCACTAGATTTCATTAAATTTTGTTCGACCACCAACATTCTTTATACACCAAGTGGTATTTTCCACCCATGGAAATCTATAATCTAGCGCGATAAGATTAGAATCCTATATGAGGTCGATCATAGATGGATTTCTAAGAGTAGGTAGGTAAATACTAACCACTACCTTCAAATCAAAACGCAGTAGCACTTAACACTGCTATTATTCAGAAATATTAGGAAAAGGTATGTGTAAATGTGTCTACCTAAGTGCATTCTTGAAGTCACAACATAGTAACTTGACCAAGTGGTGTAAGTTCGAATCAAAAAAGAGTAAAAACAAATAAAATTAAAAATAAATTTAAATTGACAATAATTTTATGACCACTCGTTAATCGACATCAACTTAGGAAGCCAGTTACAACGAAAATACATTAAACCTACATAATACGTTAATATACATTAAGCTTTTAAAAGAGCGTAAATTACAAAGGCATATGTCGATGTCATTACGCTACTGGAATTGTCGAAAGGGAAAAAGGAAGGCATAATCCGACACGGGCATTAACGAGTGCATCCGTTATCGTAGCAGCTCAACATTTCAATTAAGGGCACGATTAAGAAATTAAACGTAATGAGTGAGCTGACGCAAAGGTGCTGATTACGAGGTGTAAAACATGTGCTCTATTGCCGGCGAAATACCCGAATTTAAATATTGTGTTATCTATAACGCTACGAGTACATGTCTTAAAGGCATTGAAACAGAAGGACAAAACGGTAGTTTATCACCTTTGTTTGTTAACCGATTTTGCTTTTTTTATAAGTACGAGTACTTAGTTATTAAACGTTAAGTAGTGTTATCAAAAAAATGTTTCGTTTTTCACAAGTTTGATGATGGTTGAATTACGAATTAGGCTAATATGTAAGTGTACGCCTAGTTCAAATTTGGACCATAAATGAAAATATGTGGTATTTATAATAGCAAATGGAAATGATCCACCTAATTTTAAGTCATATAGGTACCTAATAGCCATTAAGAAAATTTACCAGTATTGTTGTAACCCACACTCATTATTTGAAGTTATAGTATAACATACAGAAGCTCTTGGACCATCCATTTTCTGCTCCAAATATTTCGAACGTTCCTCTTAAAGAATTAATTACATGTGTTAATACAGCGTTTCTTCGCTTAAAGCTCAGAGTTAAACGAAGCCCTAAACAAGTGCCGTAATTGGCCACGTTTAGGACAAAAGTAATAATTAAGAAAATAAATGACAGTTCATCGAATTTGGTTCAGATAAGAACAGGATCGTCGTGTTTGAAACTTCGAATGTGGTGACACAAGTGTCACCAAGTTTTTCATAGTATAGACATAAAGCATAAGAATGCAATCCATTCCGGATTAGATGAGAGTAGTATTGGGGTTGGCCACAAATGCGTTAATACTTGGATAATATCTCCCTTATCTTAAACCAGGACACAGCAGCGCATAAAGGATTCTAGCACATTTAATATTAAAATGTATTTTGTAGCAGTATTTACGTTATGTTACAAAATTAAGGTATACTTCTTTGTATAATTTTTAATAATTTATTTATTCTAAAATCTCAAAATAATGAGTCTTCCTCTTTAATATTTAACTGGCAACACAAGTGGTTGATACTCATTTGATACTATTCTACTTGGTATAACGAATAAAATTATTCCAAATTTAATATTTTAATTGTGTATTAAAGGCAGCGCATCTGGCGTGACATTCAAAGAAAACGGATAAAGAAAACATTAAAACGTAAACATATCTAAGCAGTTTATCTGAGGAGCAGTCGTTTTATGTGGATTTGATGACCACGATGATCATCATATAAAGACACTAAAATGATACAGATTATAGAGCGGAAAACATTAAAGTATTTTAAAGCTTGTATCAGCATCAACCCATTACCAACTAAGTGATAGGCCCATGGCACTTCTCAGAGTTTGGACCAATTCGAACATTACACTAGCCAAGTACAGATAAAAAGACCTTTATGTGTTTTTGAGGACTATGAGGTGTGTAGGTTTCCTAATCATGTTATAGTACATTTCTTAACAAGTAATTAGTAGCTAGTACGTTCTTACATAACAATAAAAATCAGAGGTCTGGGAATCGAATCTTGAAGCAGGTTGAGAGCTTGAATATTGAACTAAGCTGCTTTAATTTTTTATTTGTTACCCGACTGCGTCAGAACGTAATGTTTTTAGAACATATGTATGTACGTACATATGTGAGTTTCTATGCACATCCTACAGCCCAAACGGCTTAATTAATTTTAACATATGAATTTGTCTCAATTGTCATAGTGACATAGGCTATATAATTTTTGTGTATATAGCGCCTGAAAGCTGAAAAAAGAAGTTTTAAACAGTCGGGTATTTTGTTTTTAAGATGTTATTACTAGTTAAGGCGCTGTATACACAAAATACTTCAATCCAAATATTTGCACTGTTATTTATGAATCGATATATTTAATCAAAGGCCATGATATATAATTAAGTTTGTGAAATCCATCGTAAGTACAGAAATACCTTCAACAAATACGTATTATTTACAATGTAGTCCGATTGTAGTACAAAAGAACAGTGTGGTCCTTTATATAAAGATAATAAATTCCTAGAGCCGGCACGGGTATCTCATTATAGTGACATGGAAACAGATGGGCACATATACGGCAATCGGCGCGAGCTAGCCCGCCTGTTATTCTTTGTCCGACATCCGATTCTCCATACGTATGGTTGCCAGGCGTCTGGATAAAGCCGGACATTAACCGGACAAATAACACGGTGTCCGGCTTTTGGGGCTTTTTCAGTTCTTGGTCTTGTAGCAGTTCAATTTTAATAAACAAAAAAGCTTGGGATTACGTACTTTTTGTCGTAGGTATATCGTATTAATCATCGTATTAATTTCGTATACGTTATCCTGAATAATTTTGGGTGTTCGGCCGTTTTACCTAAATCTCCGGACCAAACTGGCTGGGCTGTCCGGCTATTTGCTTTGACGTCCTGGCAGCCCTATTCATATGGCAGTAATTGGAAGACACTAACTTATCTTATACGGGTATCCTCCAAAAACGCAAGCAAAAACTGACCATAAAATGCCTATGCGGATCGGTGCCGGCTTACCATATGAGATGACAGTGCGCTCGCGTCGTGAACAAAGAATGATACAAGAAATAATTACGCCCATTGATCGGAGCTCATTAAAATGGGCCAATGGGCGTCGTGGAGTGCTGTTACAAAAGGAAAACGCTGGGTAGGCGCAATTTGCTGCGGCGCCGCTCCCTGCCCTTTCTTATTGATATAATTCGAGCTGGCTACCGCTGAATTCAATTAGAGATAACCCGTTACTTGCGTGAATTTTTCCATTATGTTAACCTCTCGCGGAAGGGCGCGCTTCTGAGCGCTTGACAGATGCCCGTTAAAACTCTAATATGTACAAAATCCTGATAATAAAGTTGAATTATAAATAAGTACATAAAATTATACGTCATTTCCGTAGGTTACAGTGGATGGAAGCAATCGACACATTTGTGAAAACACCTATAGTATACTTATAGTCACATTATTGAGTTAGAGTACTATAGAAAAGATTTGTTTTTGTTATTTAGTTATACATATTTATTATATTCCTTACCTACTTGAAAAAGACAAAGTCAATTAGAGTAACACTATACTTACATCCATCTATTGAGCGTTGATGTCTTTTACAGTAGTCATTTTAAAGTAATGAATCTAACATTACTATTTTTATACTGTAAATGTAATCAATAACTAAATAAGTAAAACAGCTTAAAAAGGTGAGAAACGATAAGAAATCCTTCGCTGTTTCAATGGAAAAGCCCACATAACAACTTGCAGTCGTCAATGCTCGTGCGCTTCGCTCATCTGTCACACACGACCCGTAAATTGGACATAAAACAACATGGCGGCTTCGCCTGAATAATAACGTGACTTAATGAGACACGTGTCCACGCCGGTTCGGCCTTACGAACACTTTTTGCCAAATTTCTGTCTCCACTTCCCGTTTGTACCAGTTTGCTTTTAGCAATCTCTGTTTTTAAACTTTTTGCGAAACTGCCCATCCGCTTCGAGTTTAACTCGAGTCTGTTTAATGTTTCAGTTCGTGAGTAATAGTTAATTAAAGGCTGATTTATCCGTGTAAGTCTGTACTTATGCCTGGCTATGTTAAGTGGCTGCAATGATAGACTAGTGGTACGATTTCCGCTGCTAATAATTATGCTGAAGGCCTGCTGAATCTAAGAATCCAAAGTAAAAATCTGATTTTCCAGAGTGATTGTAACTAAATCTCTCGTTTTAGTGATGGTTCATAAAGCAGCAAAATATACTCTCTCTATGTGACTCTCCAAAATGCTTTTTGAGGCATGTATATTATGTATAAGACCAATGTTCCCTTTTCTATTATGGAAATAGAAAATATTTCCCATCAAAAACAAATAAACTTATCTTTTTATGACACTATTTTTTATTTTAACTCCAAATATACCATACCTAATTATAAAAGAAAATATTCAAGATCAATTTGAATACTACATGCATACATATTAATGTACACATACATTACATTATATGTATTTAAAGATGGTAGAGTCCTGCTGCTGTAGAGCGATGTTGTGTTCTAGTTTGAAGGGTGTGGCAAGGGAGACATACTTATCGGACAAGTTCTAACTTAGTTCTCAGGGGTAGCAACGCATCTGTGGCCGACTTTAGGTAGCGCTACGATCTTATGTGGGGTTGATTACAGATATCCATGGCAGTGGAATCTTGCCATCAGACTGCATAGACTGCATGATATAAAAAAATAAAAAATATACATCTATCTTCACTTCTTTTGTCGCTAGTGTAAAACGCAAAGCGGAGTTTCTTATAATTCTCATAAATGAAATTTCTAGGAGCGGTATGATTTTAATATCAACGTTTAATTTTATTACGAGCTCCTAATTCTGGTGTGTTTTATTATCAGTCGCAACTCTTAAGTGCCCTACAAAGTATTAAACTTGTGTAATAAACTTTATATTTAAGTGTTACTTTAATTTAAATTATTTATTGACGACTTCGTTTAATGATGTGCATTAAAATCGTTTAGTTATCGATACTTTATGACTTAATTATTTAATAAAATTTCCTTAGGCGCGTATAGTGGCTTTCGTTGGGGTTAATGCAATCTTTCTAACAGAAATATATCAGTCAAAGCACAATTAATATATGCAATTATAATTAAAATCTTGAAACATTTTTATACTGTACCAGTAGTGAGTGGTTCCACTTGAACCTGTTTCATATAGGAAGTGCCAGGTTATTTCTTCCTAATAACAATAGAATTAAACGCTGCTGTGTAGTGTTTTAAAGAGTGTGGTAAGGAATACCTATTTATGAGGCATAGCAACTAATTCTTAGCGGTAACAACTCCTATATGGCCAACCTTAGCTAAGATACTAATTTAATTTAGGGTTGATAACTGATGACCATGAGTTTCAGTAGCGTCTATTAGGTAACACGCTCGTTTGCTACTTCCATAATATAAAATGTGCTCATGACCGCACCATTATTACAGACTGCAGGAAACATCATACATAGATACTTACATTGTAATAAGCTATTAAATGGTGTTGTCTTGGAAGTTATCAGTACGAAGATATGTTAAGTGGGTCAAGTGAATGTAATCTACTTCAAAAAAATTAAGGAAACAATTTAAGCAAAATTCTGAATTAATATAAAAAATATTTTACAATATGACGAAGTGTCCTCATCAAATTTTTTTTTAGTGGGAATATTGATAAGTATCGAATTGCGACAGAATGTTTTGGAAATGTAAGGTATAAAAACGGGTTTTCATAAAAATCTTAACACAATTTAAGTGGAATGGAATAATATTAGTTATATTAATAACTTATTGGATGTCTGTTAGGTCAGCCTAATTATGAAACCGGCTAGACCGTCTTCGACGGATCCGATGGTCTTTCCGTCTTTCGATAAAAATTTTGTCATGTTTTTAAACATTAACATTTTTTAGCAAAACATAAGTACCTCATAATTAAGTTCATGAGTAAAACCGCCCCATTATATGCCGATATGAGTAGTTATTATGATCAGAGCAGTAGGCGTGTCTCAGTATTTAAGCATCGACTATTTTAATCTCGAATCGTCCAAAGATACATCTCGTTCGAACAATTAGCCGAGCATCCTACGTATCGACGAGCCGATTAAAGATTCTCTTCACTTCATCGAAACAGAAACCGATCACGTCCTTGTCGATGTAAAAAGCGGCAATATTTGTTAGTGGCATAAACAGGAGGGCTGACCGCTTTTTGCGTGCGTTGTATCAATGGAGCTGAATGGACGGCGGCTGGACAAAAAGCGGCACGCCGCGTGTCGCCATTAGTATGTGCGGCGAGGGCCCAATGTGGCCATTAATTTATTGATAATACTGTACTGAATAATGCACGTGTCGCCACGTAGTTTCGTGGAGAGCACGCGCTCCCTTCCTGCATCGTATCGCAGTTCTTGCAGCCGACAGATTTATTGGTGCATGAACATTCTCTGATAAAATATTTTGTTCTCAACTTTTAACGGTTTATCGAACGCAGTATAAAAGATAAAGTTATGAGCTTTCAATTATTTTTTGATGTTCATCTTGTATTTATTACTGGCATTTTAAAATAATGAAAGTAAAAATAAAATTGTTCTTATTGCAAATAAAGGACAAACAATTCAAAAAATATGCCTAATGGAAGTAAATAGATACTTTAGTAACATAATACACACAGGCACTATCTTCTCGAAATAAAACATTTTAGAGGTCCATTAGGGTATTAAAATTTGGTAGTCGTATTTTAGCATTCTTCTTTTTGTTTTCCCTGTTTGCTTGGTCTGCGAAAATATTCCAAAAATGTGACGCACCCACAAGCAGTTATTTAAAGTAAAAAGCGGCCAATTTCGTTAAAACTATGCACAGTAAAGGGTCGCACAGTTGTAACAGAATGGACATAGAAATACATATTCTTCAAAATCACGTTCAGAAGTTATTTCAATAATCGCAGACTTAAAATATAGTCTAATCGTTTCTAATCGAATATGTTATATTTGACAATAAATATCTAATCAAGGCGATTTTTATTCTACGAAAATATAAATCTTTACGTAAATATGTATCTACTTTAATTTCAAATGGAACTTCTAACCCTATAAGTTAACACTTTATGAGATTTTAGAAGCACATACGGCATAACACTATCTCACCAACAATTACCAATGATAAGGACAATTACAAACTATACATTTAGATTTCTCCATGTGGCTACGGAACCCAAAAAATGGAAAAGCTTACGTTAAACCCACAAAAGGCCATGTATGACGGCGATCTGCGAAATTTCACTGATAAAGCGGAGCGCAGGAACCTTAATCACCAAAATGAACTGAAAATTTATGTGTCCCTCGTGTGGCATTAATTAAAATACTCGCCGGCAATTTCGCCGGCACCACACATACCGCAATCTGTCAGCCACATTTGTAAAACGGTTGGCTTTGATAAAAACTACTGATTTCAACGGATTTATTCAACAACTTTGAACTTATAAATCTTCAATGGAGATGGCAAGAAACGAAGATAACGCGCACCTGCACAAATTTGTACAAAAATTCTTTAACCAACAGACTATTAATAATACGTAGGTAACATGGCCGAATGTTTTGTAAAAGAAGTCAAAATATTGTACGTAGGTATAATTTAATCGTTTCTATTTGAACGTTTGTTGTAATTTATTTAATTCAATCAATATCCTATAGAACAAAACTAAAATAGAATTGTGAATTGACTGTAAACTTTGTCAAAAAACCTTTCCAGAGATATTATACTTATTGAATTGAAATAATTCAATATGTAGGTATAACTTTGTGCACAAATGTTTACGAAGTTAGTAACGTTGGCAAAAACAACGGAAATCGGATCCTTTGGCTGCGAAATCTTTCATAGCATACCGCTGTGGTCGTAAAATAAGTAGAATATGGATGAACATTGAAGTTGCTATGCTCTCTACAAATTAAAATGGCCCAAAGCCACCGGCAGTGTTCTTGAAAACACATAAATTTGCTACACACTTTTCGTCTTATTTTTCATCTGGAAACTTTTAAGGCTAAATTGACAGTTCTCACTCGGATAACAATCGGCTCATAATTTCCACGGCGAGGAGTTGTTATTTAGCGCAAGCGCCTGACTAAAAATACAATGTGGAAATCCGCTGAAAGAAAAAGAGTGATGATATATTAATCGGAGCTACAACATAGCTGATATCCATATTATAGCTAGCTGTACAAATAAATCAAATAGAAGTGTCTGTTTGTGATTTCATAATAAATTTGGCTGAAGTAATCTTGTAAACGTCTGGACCTATTTTGACTGGCCTTTCACAGGAAAATGCATTAGCGCGTGCAACTGCCGTCGCGATAGAGCGGGATATCAGTTATGTTTAATTGTGTATTCCTTTTTACTTCTTAAACGAGGGTGAAACCACGGGGATCAGCTAGTATTTCATAAAGAGACTACCAATATTATTTGTGTTAGTTAGCTAAAGCAACTTTTTTTTTTTTGCAGAGAACAAATTTAACTATGGCGCAGTGTTCTATCAAATTAGCAATAGGTTTTAAACCGATTATAAATAACTTATCTCTTGTTTTTCAAATAAAAATCAACATGTAAACAAGGCAATAATAATAAAGGTCATGTTACCTTACAATGAACTAGGATTTACTTTGTATTATTCCTTCCAATGTCATCTTATCGTAGATAAAACGTGTAACATGGTAAGCTCAATAAATTCGCTGCACCATAATACTTTAATTAGTATCTCTTATTGTACGTCGAATAAAAATAAATTAGAGCAACAAAAGAATAAGCCGGTGTCGAAAGTGGAAAAAGGAATAAAAGAGTGTATCAGATAAAGCGTGCCTGTTCGTGCCGTTGTGGGTTGGTCCTATTCAGTGCAAGTGTTCTAAAATAATAACTCTACACTCATAGCCTCAAACTAGGTTTTTTCCTTTATCGTCGGTGCTATGAACACCTACAAAATCTTAAAGCCAGAACGAATAACTTAATTCATCATTAGGCTGGTTTAGAATCGGATCCACTGATGTTGGCATGACCGCTCGCCAGTAGGCACAAGTCAATCTGTCACCCTTATGGTGAAGCATAATTAAATCTAAGAGACTAAATTCAATTAAAGGGCGAAAATCAATTTCTTTAGACATCCAGCACGAAATGCTGAAACCAAGCAACTTTTGTATCATAAGTATCACTTTCTTGTTGCTGTAAGAAATACATCCTTAATTCATTCAAAAAAATGAAGCCATTTTTATAATGGTCGGGTTATAAAAGTGATTATGTGAACGTAAACAAACTGACAAGAAACTACGCTAGTTTTGTGTAAGTGTATGCGTATAAATACATGAAAGTAGCGTAGTTTTTTGGCTTCACTCAAATACAAGGC
>DWPV01000679.1:0-25972 GCA_018251915.1 Urbanus proteus proteus | reverse complement strand
ATAACAAAGATGCAATTAGAAAAATATCAATACCAGTTATGTTTAAATACATATGCCTTATAGCTTCTCTAACGCGGGTGACAACGCGGGAATTAGCTAGTCTGGAATTACATTTTAGGCGTAAGGAATAAGGATACATTAGTAAATTTACTTTATACTAGTATTGTTAACTGTCGATAAATCCAAATATCTGTTAAAAAATTGAGATGCACATAAATGTCGTTAAAGGGCTTTTCCTGTAATTTTGGAGTAATAGTAATCTACTACATCTAAAGGTCCTGATTTATAATTTACACTTGATATTAAAAGCTTATAATAATCAGATTCATAAAATAATTTGGTATCGTCCAATTAATTACATAAGTTTAAAATATAGTTAATTGAAATCACATCAGTAATATAAATGAGAATTCAATGTCGTAATACATCTAATTTTAAATAATTATTGCATAGTTTTGCAAAATTAGACAATGCAGTGAACTGTGGGTAAAAGCTATTTATTATATAAAGACTAATGTACATAGTCTGATTATTACATCAGATCCAGTTTGTGCTTAGATTATTATAGACAGCAGTATATATTTAACATTGAAAATTCTAAATACCTACGAGTAAATGCTATTTCTATTGCATAAAAATTAACTTACTTTGGCTCCAATTTAGTTTCCAAAAACTTGTACAGTCTCTTTGTGATCCAAGAAGCATTAGCGGGTTGATATCTTTTAGGGGGCTTGTACTTCATATCTTCCAATACTTCAGCGGGAAGTAGGTTTAATGGTATGGCTGATTTTAGTTTAGTATTTGCTTTGCTTAGCGGTTTCGTTCGACGCACTGTTCGCTTCGGTATCGCCGGCACTTTGAATGGATTGAGCATGTCTCTGGTAGGCGCTTTCAATGAGCTTCTGATTTCGTCTTCCTGTAATTTTTTACAAAACAATGTAAGATTAAGGGTGAAATATTCAAATAAGCACAATAAGGTACAAAAGGAGATATACTTCCGTTTCGGTGGAAGGGTGTGGTTTTGCCTCAGTCAAGATAAGTAACATATCAATGATTGACTTCAGATAAAATCCCTGTTCTGTATAAAGTTGGTTACAGATGTCGATGTGCGGAAGACGCCACATAGCAGGTGGACTATAGGTTCGATTACTACTTAAATAACATTGAATAAAATTACTTACCAACTGTTTCTTTCTTTCAATATTCTTCTCTTTAACCTTCTGCAAGTACATTTCTAGCGTAGTTTGGCGCATTCGCCTGGACTCTTCGTGATCTGAGGGCATTTCTTCATCAAACTCATCGTCCTGATTGTCCTCATCAAACGACTCTTGTCTGGGCAACTCTGTCGAATTCGCTTGAGGCATTTTCATATCAGTATTAGTATCGGTGAAGTTGGTGTTACGTTTAGCGGATTTTTCCATTACCAACGCTCTTAAAGACTTCCTCGGTGTGAAATCTCTACCAATAGTTTGACGTATCGTTAACCTTGTTGTTCTATGAGAATCCCATCCAGACCCTTCTCCACTGGAATCTCTCACCCCATCTGAAAGACCTGTACTTTCTCTTACTGGCGCTAGACTTGGACTTCTGTTTTTCCTGATCATACTTTTGGTCTTTCTTACACTAGTGTTCCGACCTTGCACGGTGAAGGATTCCATTGCATTGGTCTTATCATGTAAAATTGCTTCTGGGGATGGAACTCTTTGCTCGTGGTGCCTATGCCTGCCAGTTGTATCATGTGTTTCATTGGCTTCTATATCTGCTGTATCTCTCTCATCTTCTTCAGCAGATTCATCATGATTATCAACTTCATCTTCGCTCTCGTTGACATTGTCATCTTCAATTTCTTCATCACTCTCATTTTGAACGTCACTTTGTTCCATTTCTTCCTCATGACTCTCCTCGTTTGTTTCTTCATCATCGTGATGTTCGATTTCTTCGTCTTCTTGATCATTTCGACTAACATTCTCTTTATCATTTAGACTGACATTTTGATCACTATCTTCAATTTCCTGCTCATCATTTTCAGCTTCTTGTTCATCATTCTCAGCTTCTGGTTCATCATTTTCTGCTTCACTAGCATCTTGATCGTCCTGCACTTCATCTTCACTTTCAACTTCTTGACTGACATTTTGATCACTCTCTTGCATTTCTTCCTCCTCTTCATCCTCGTCATTCTCTTGAGATTCATCATTAACCTGAGTATCATTATCAACATCACCATCTTCTTCTCCGTTATCGTCTACAACTTCCTGGATGTCTTCATTATCAGCTTCTTGACTTTCATCATCATTATCTACTGCAGTAACATTTGCAGATTCATCATCATCATTATCTTCAACAATTTCTTCATTTTCATCTTCCATTCCATCATTTCCACCTTCTGATTCTTCATCTTGATTTTCCATTTCTTCGTCCTGATCTTCTATTTCTTCATTTTCACTTTCCTTTCCTTCATTTTCATCTTCCATATCTTCATTTCCATCGACTTCTTCTTCATTATCTACGGAGTGACTGTTACTTTTATCATTATCCATTATTTCTTCATCTTCAATGGCATTTTGTAGTTCTTGACTGTTTTGAGCTTCATCTTGTTGTTCTTCCTCATCCTCATCACATTCAGGGTCATTTTGTTCATCATCTTCAATTTCCGGACTAGTGGTTTGATCTTTATCAGACATTTCATCGTTCTTGTCATCTTCTTTATTACTATCTTCGTGTTGATTTTCTTTTTCATATTCATTTATTTTATTACTTTCGGATATATTTCGTTTGCCGTCTTTAGCTTTGGAACTTTCGACTTGGCAATCAACTAACGTTTTCTCTACTTCCATTTCATTTAATTCAACATTGTCTTCTTGATGTTTTGCACTACTACTTGTGTTTTTACTCATGTTTTGAATTCTTAGACTTTTATTGCGAGATACATCTCTATTACTATTTTTATTATTTTCGTGTGTATCGACTTCATCAGAAATAGTTATTCTTTTATGCGACCCAATGACGTCTTCTTTATTCATGGGGACTTCATTCTTATTCATTTGTGGATTTTCTCGGATGTCACTTTGGTTTTTGGTTATATTTTGCATTCCTTTCGAGATATTCAAATTTTCCGATTTGCTGCTCTTAACATTTTCTATACTTTGATGTAAGTTTTCAGCTACATTTTCAACTATGGTTTTGTTACTTTCAACATCTCCCACTGCTTCATCATCATTTTCGTACTCCAAAGTGAAGTCATCATCATCATCACTTTGCAAAGCTTGGTCAATTTTAGTTAATGTACTTGAAGTTTTATTTTGTGTTGATTTGTTGTTCTTATTTCCCTCATTTGACTTTATTTCTTCATTGTTTACAATGTCTTCAGGTACAACTTCTTCATTAACTGTTTTCATGTGACTAGCGTTTTTAGATTTACTATGCTTGGACGTTTCTTTTTTTAAGCTTTTCTCATGAGAAATATTTTTTGAATTTTCATCAGTTTTAGGTAAAGATTTATTTATACTTCGATTCTGATTATCTGCAACTGCATCCAAATCGTCATCATTTATTGGAGAAATTAATTCATGTTCTTCCATTTCATTAAATTTGGATGCATTTTTAGATCTACTTTTCGAATTCAATGTTTTATTAGACTGCTTTGTTTTATTCGCTGTTGTATTAACAGATTCTACAGCTTCAGACAATTTGCTCAATCTTGCTCTTTTACTAGGCGTAGTTCTCAATCCATCTTCAAGTTGGTGATCTACCATAGTGGATGATGGTAGCAGCCTCCAATCATCCATTTCTATATCAGTCATACTAGATGTTGGTGACGGTTCTCGCACGCCACGAGACTTAATATTATTCTGCGCTAACTTTTTCTGAAATCCGAAGACTTTCGGTTGAATTTCTGATATTTCATCTTCACTTTCAGATACAATGAAATCGGCGAACATATTTTTTCGCTTCGTACCGGGTCGATTTCCAAACAAACTTTTGACTTGGCCTTTTGCCTCATTAGGGGGAATCTCTTTTGTTTTATTACCTAATGTTTTATTTGCGGATATATTGAGCAAAGCTGATGGGAAAATAGGTTTGCTCTTCTGTTTCTTGCCCTGATTAAAAAGATTTTTAGGACCCACATTAAGTTCCCGTTCATCAATTGCTTGACTCTTGTGTAGCTTGCCTAAAGTTTCACGTGTATCAATGATTTGGGCAAATTTATTTTGATTCTGACTTTCTTTTTGTGTGAACAATTTCCGTTGAGGAATAATTATACTACTGATTGATTCACCATCACTGCTTTCTGGTAGATCTAATGTGTAGTTTTTCTTTTCTTGGCTGTAACAAGAGAATATACATTGAAACATAAAAAGTGCTAAGGTTATGACCAAATTACTGGCTTGACCACCCATCTTAGTAACTTTTTTTTTTTTATATCATCGAAGTAGCAAACGAGCATGCAGTCCACCTGACGGTAAGTGGCAACTGCCACCCATGGACACTAGTAATCAACCCAATATAAGATCAAGATCCTGCCTGAGGTTGATTACAGCTGCGTTGCTACTTCTGAGGACTGAGCTGTAACGCCTCGGATAAGTATATCTCCCTAATCACAATCTTCTGACCAGAACAAAATTATAAGAGAGAAATAGGTGTGGCGGTGGTGCCACCGCAGTCAAACTTCATAGAGTTCTAACACCTTCAAAACTTATATGAGGCAACTGTCCTTAGTTAGGCAACTAGTTCTCAGACATCTGTGATCAAGGTATTATCGCTGTTTTGAATGTAGTTTCTTAAAGATGTTGATGGACGGCAGTGAACCCTTTAAACAGGTTGACTGTACACTTATTTTTAATTCCAATTTCGATCACATGCAACAAAATTATAACTAACCTCAATACATCCACATCAATGTATTCTTCTATTGCATTGTTAGCTTCAGGGGCTTCTTTTGCATTGATTACATCCATAATTTCCCTGGAATTTTCATCCAATTTCTTCCACCAGCTTTTACCTGTAACCCCGAGAATATTTATGACAATCTTTTATAGTGAACAGAATCTTTATTATAGGCTTTTAGTACATTTAAAATCAATACACTTATATAATGCTACACTTAAATTGGAATTTGACATTAATTATCAAGATGGCTTTGCTCAAATTAAAATGTACTGGTTTTTCTTTAATATAACAAAATCTTTTTTACACTGACTAGACTACTAGAGTTTAATCAATCTAGGACAGCCATTCTCAAAGTGTGCTCTGCGGAGCCTTGGGGCTTCTCAAGACTTTACGGGGCTTCACGAATATACTCCCAATTGATTATTTTACTTCTATAATTATAATAGTACACTTATATTGTAACTTGAATACATATTATAAGAAAAGCACATAACTTTTTCGTTTATTTTGGGGCTCCGTCAAACATTTCACTTTTCAAAAGGGTTCCCTAACCAAAAAGTTTGAGAACCACTGATCTAGGAGATCATGTAGCTTAGACTGTTTATCTCTTTACATGTTAAAAACTAATCAAGTTGTGGAATGTTTTGGGCTGCATCAGTGACAGATTTACATTTGCCAATAGACTGAGGAGGCTCCATCCTAGGGTGGCAAATTTATCTTGGACAACCTTTTTTTCTATATAATCCTAATGACCGTTTTTGCTATCTTTTGGGGCGGCAGGCAGGCAGGTGACAAATTATGATTTTCTGGTTCGGCAATCATCTGTACGACCCGAAACTATTGTATTGCATTGCAGTGGTTGGTAGCAGTGGATGAAATTCAATAGGTTATTGGCGATAAATGTCAAAACTTGCTACTGGAAAACATGCATTTATTATTAAATTGATTGCATTTAACATCTACTACTTGGACGACCCAAGTGGCAGAATGGTTACCATACTGGTCTGATTCACAATGGGTCCCAGGTTCAATTCCTGGCCAGACAGACATCTAAATGATGAATTTAGATTTCTTTTCTGGGTCTCGGTGTTTGTGTATTGGTCTTTATATGTCGATGGCACCCACGACACAGGAGAAAATCCTACTATGGGTGTAGAAAGCGTTCTACATAATAATAAAAGTATTGTAAAATGAGTAACTACTTACGTCTAGGAATATCAATGTCTGTAGTGTCAGTCAACACTGATTTCCGTGTCGGCATGGGAGATAGGACAAATGAGTCCATTTGAACAACAGCACTGAGCTTCACCGATGTATCCGAGCGTGCCGGGGAGCCCACGCTACGCGAGAACCGGGGCTTGTGGCGACGGGGAGTGTGCTTTGCCCCTTGGGAGCGCGCGGGCGACGGGATTCTTGATGGTGGCATTGCTTATCTACAAGTTTTTAATGTTTGATTTTATTTACAGAATTATAATACAATAGTCATGTCAATCATTGTATGTTCTTCCATAAGATGAACGAAATAAGAATAAGGAATCGAGTACAATAATGTTGTAAATTAATGTTATGTTGGCCCATCAAGTCTTGTAAATTATGTACTTACGGTGCTGGATAAAGATAATACATTAGATATCCTTGATTTATGAGCGTTATTATGATATTGTTTTCTCGTAATCATATTACATTGGAAATTCGAAAGAACTAAAACTTATTTGAGAGCTTTTTTATAAAAAATATACCATGAAAGTACTACATTACCTTTTTAACTGTAACAATAACACTAGCCTACTATTTATCAAAGAAATTCGAAAACTAATAATGTATATTTTAGTTCATTGCATTTTTAGCAACATGTACACTTTAATTAAATAAATATTCACAATTCACATTCACATCACAAGTAAACAGAACATAACAAAACATGCAATAGAAAAGAAACCGTTTGGCATTCATGTTTTAAAATGATAACGTTTCGTTTAACGTCATTGACATGATTGTAGATGTCACTTTATTACAGAAGACATTATTTATTTAACAAGGAAATAATATTTATTTAAACAGAAAACTATATAACTTATTGAAGTATAAAATAAGGTTTTTAATTTGTAGTTGGCTAAAATACTACTTAAAATAAATGTTAAAATTGAATGGTTGAGTTTTGTCATAGTTACATTGTCTATGGTTTTTATTAGCGGAAATTTCGAATATTTTTTATATTATTGACTTGGGGAATGTTACACTGGAATTTGGAGAGGATAATTGGTTGAGTATGAGTAAATGAGTATTATCAGTTCCCTTTGATATAATTAAAGTGCGTTTAGGTTTATTTATTTATAATAATAATTTTGCAAAAATATTTATTCATTTTGGGTAAACGATAATGAGATTTTGTAAGTGAATTAGATTAGATGTAGAGGTAGGTATTAGAAATACTTAACATTAAAATAAAATTTATAATAAATAATAATATAATATAATAAATTAAATATGTAATAACAACAATTTATTAAAAATATAAATACATATTGTGTGTATGTTACCAACTTCAAAAAATATTTAATCAATTGAGCTTGTAGCGCGCCTGTAAAATTTTAAAGCAATGATCCAAATATAGGTACTAAACATAAATGAATTCGTACTTCTACGATTCTAAGCTTAAAAATGAAGTGTAATATACAAAGTTCCTTGAATACCAAGGGCATAAATGTTTCTTAGATATGTTATGCGTGTATTAAAAATGAATTATTACATGCTTTAAGGAAATATTGTTAGTTTAAGTATTCTAATATTTTTATTAAATTAATATTTTTATTATTATCGATAATAATAGCTATTACTTATTAAACCTGTTATTTTAATATATTTTTGTCTTACAGTAACCAAACTATAACATTCTCGTCAGTTGCGTTATTCATCACCTACGAGTTTTTAAAATTACCAGGTACCGAGTAATTAAGGAGTACAGCTCTACTTCGCACATCTCTTTCTTTAAAAATCTTATTTGAATGGAATAAACCAAGAATTGTAGTTTAATGTTTTGCATAAGGACTTACTATTGTTAGTAGCAAACAGACAAAATTAGCCGTGTATATAAATAAGACTTTAGATAATGTAAATAAAGCGGTGTACCCTGTGTGTTTCGCAATTAAACTATCATTCATTTGCGATAAGATCTGAGCAAAATAATACAAATATTGTCTTCCACGTCGACAATATTTGCATCACGTAAAGGTTAATTTAACTCATTGGTGCAACGATCTACATATAAATGTTATTTATAGGGACAATGGTATTTTTAACCAAGGCTCGGAATATTTACCAGTTAATTTCAGTTTAATACCAGTAAATAACCTCAATACTTAATTAACCGGTTAATGAGATAAACGATTCAAATTAACCCTGTTAAGTGTTAATTAGTATTGTAAAAACATGGTAAAAACGCTCGAGCAGTTTTGAAACGCTCGTACCGTATCCAAAAGATAAAAACGGAATCTAATTCTACGTTGTCTGTCCGTGTGTCCCTATGTCATAGAACTCTACATTTTAAAACGTAATAGATACACTTTTTTTAAGTGTGATTTGCGGTAACACTCTTTAACAAATTCCTACTTAAATTTCGTACGTTTCTGTTAGTCAAATTAATTTTAAGGACCCCGAAGTTTACGAGGTTATCTAATTGATAGCTGCAAGAATAAGTAAGCATTAAAAATACTTACATACTGAACTATTTTTTCTGTGTGAATATTCGAATTCCCCAGCGCGTTCATTGTAATCTTTTTAATCCTTTTCATATTTACACAATGAATTTTATTAATTAAACAAACCGCTACCATCATCTCATCACGCGTAGGTAAACACCAAAATGAATGTGAACGAACTTAAATAAATACAATGAAATAAATCGATATTATCAAATATTTTTATATCCATTCATACTATGAAAATTGTATTTAATGTTTTTTTCTCTGTATTTACTAAAATCACTTTCTTCATAAAGAAATTACCTATTTTCATTATCATTATAAAGGAACTAGCGAAGTATTGTGTTATTTTCTACCTACACATGATTTGTTTTTTATATAATGGATGGGCATGATCTTTGGCATGATATTAGTGCAAAGTTAGCCGCTAAGTCATAAATAACTTAGATCGTACCTATTCCTTTTTCTAGATTTTTTTATTTGCTAATCAAGTTCAGTACTTTCGAGCGGGTCTAGCCCACAACCAAACTAAAATCCTAGATGCGACAATGTTCTTAACAATAAACTTTGCTTGAGACAACACCATAATGAAATCAATGGTTGTAGTAAAGAAGTTTGATTATATCTATCAAGATAAAATATAATTATAGTTGATGACTTGTGCTCATTGGAAACACAATGCCGAAGCATATGGTGACGCTCGCGTGAATGCGTAGTATAGCACGTGAAAGACTCAACGTGGTGTTTTGATTTATGAATTTAAGCTGCTGTACAATCGTGTATAATGTTGTTAATGACTGTATTTCTCCTTAATTTATTGTATAAAATTACCAATACTGTAGTGGTAGACTGGCAGAATATAAGGTCAAAGCGCACACATTGGCTAGCCAATCAAAGCGAAAACTATTAACGATTTTCCACCGTTAAGCCAAAGCCAGAATTGGGTGTAGTTTTTTAATAAAAGCTATAATTCACCATATGTACATTGTTATTAAAGAAGTAGTCTAAATTTTGCTTGCTAATATTTTTTTTCAACAATTAAAGTTATAGACAGACGGACAATTTTTTTCAAATTGAATTTTGGTTATAGGTATCGTATATACCGGTATACTTTTAAATGCATTGAGTAAAAAAAAATTGAAATCACAAACAGATACTTCAATGTTATTTATTTGTTTAGATTATAAAATTAAGTTTTTTAAATTAGGTACTAATAAAATTTTTGTTCGCGACTATACAGCGAACAATCATTAAGGCTGTTTGCATTTAATATCAGATAAATAAATATATAAAATAAGCAGCATCGCGATTCGTCACTCGTCATTCGTATCTAGCGGGTGTGTTTGTGTGATGATGTGCAAAGATTTGGAGAAAGATGTGACGGATCGGGATTTGAAGCCGGTTTGTACTTAACTAATGGTTTTTGATTATTTATTTATTCACGACTTTAGAACTACAGCATATGTAGTTATTTACTTAAAGTGAAACAAAACAGCAACTTAACAACATAACATAAAATATAGGGCTTAAAAACTATAAATTTTATTATGGACACATTATACTGTGCTGCAGGCCTAGGTCGCAAATGGTAGCCAGATCTCAGCGTAAGTTGTGAAAACAACACTGATTTTCAGTCTGAGCCCGGTATGAAAGGCACCTCGTGTACTCGTATATCCAGGTAGAACTGTTTCCTACAATACGGTATACAATTGTAATTAAAATAAATAAAGTTATTTTAAAAACAAAACAAATTTTGTTCCACACTAAAATGCATTCTGATCAATTTAACACCAAACGAAGTATATTAACTTAAGAAAATACTCAGATCATTGAAGATTTTAACATTTTGAAATAAGAACGAAAACTGTCTGAAGTAGAGTTCGAAAATTTACGACAAAAAAAGCTCTGCTATATGAAGATTTTCGTGCGAAAAGGGCTAAGAAGGTCGTCCCCTCTAAATATTATGCGCCCACGTGTGTAATTGAACCACCTAGCAGTTAGCACTGTCAGTGATTTACGGATGCCGCAGAAGGCGACTGAGTAACGCTATCTTCTAACAGAACTCTTATATTCTTGGGTCTTGCTAACACGCACCCCGCTTAAAGTGGAGATGGGCCTGAGTGCCGGAAGACAAATGAAAGAAAACGAGGAAGAGGCCGCTCTGAAGATTGTTGGAGCGATCATATATAAAAAATTGCAGGCAAAGACTGGATAGAGAATGGATATAATAGAGCGGGTACGTTTGGAGGAGGCTTGTACCCGCAGTGAAACTTTAATTATACACTTTTTTATATGATCGAAGAAGCAAACGAGCATGCGATCCAACTGATGATAAGTGGCCACTACTGCTCATGGACATATGTAATCAACCCCAGATAAGATCAAGGTACTACCTATGGATGACTATCAAGGAATGGATGACAGTCAAGTCTTTTGTTTTTATAATTATTTATTTATTCGCTAATAAATAAGTAATTTTCCTTTGTCTACTTGCTTAAAGATTGTAAAAGAACCAATGTTTATTGTTGCAAAATATGTACTAATTTGTGGGTAACTGTAACCGGCTATTGCTGTTGTAACCCCTCACAAATAAAAAATAAAAAAAAATCCAGCCAGAAAAGCCTACTGGCAAATATGTAAATCTTCGACTAAGTAATCCCCAATAAGCTTTTCTGCGACCCATATTGTGTCAATCTGTTAATGGGTAGCGAAATATTTCATCTGTGTATAGAACGAATCATCCCATATTACCCATTGTTTCAGGTCAAGGACCGGTTCCCGAGGGTAGTCATGATCATAATGCTAGCGGAGTTTTGTGAGAGATTCTCCTACTCGGGTATGCGAGGTAAGGGCATACACAGAATAATAAAATATTACCTTTATTTACTCTTATATCAGCTAAGATAATATTTGGCTTAGTATAAAAATAGTATGTAGTTAGATAGTAAGTCTAATTGTGGACTTTAATCTTGGGTTAACATTTAAAATTCCATTAATTAGATTTTTGGATATATTTTCACCATATATAAATTAACTATCATAATTATGCAATAATGTTCAAGAATATAGCAAGGAACCTTAAACATTTTATAATACCTATAGAAGCATGTAGCCTACCTGATGGACAGAGGCTGCTGCCACTCATGACTCATGAGTATGATGATTTAATTTTCAATGTTGTTTTTAATGAATCTCCCCGCAAAACAACAGCCGAATTGATACGCGAAATTGACTCTAACATGAGAATAAACATTTATTTCCGAGATGCAATTATAATCTTCGGAAGAGCAAAATATATTTTTCTTAAAGTTCCCACAAAGTGAAAAAATACGGTAACATATCTGCTTATCTAGTAGAGTAGATTGCTACAATATGTTAGGTTATTGCATTCGGCAATCCCTTAATTAGTGCGTAATATAATTTATGATATTGATGTCATGTTATGTTAATTAATATCAAAATACGTTAATGTGATTAATTACGGTGCAACTGGACAAGTAATTAGTGGTACATATATGTGACTTTGTTAATTCCATGACATTACAATTATTTGTAAACAACCATGAAATACACCTCGTCGTCAACCCTTTATTGTCTCACTGCTGGGCACGGGCCTCCTCTCGTAGTAAGAGGGATTTAGGCCGTAGTCCACGGCGCTGGCCAAGTGCGAATTGGTAGACTTCACACACATTCGAGAACCTTTTTAAAACTCTCAGGTGTGCAGATTTCCTCACAGTGTATCTAAACACCGTTAAAGCATATGATAATCATCCGTCTAACTTCATGTAGGACAGGGACTACTCATAATATTATGTAAGTGAGCCGGCATCCACTTCACATAAGAGTATCGCCACAATTAACTTCAAGTTATTTCTTTTTATCAATATTTTGAACTGTAGATACATAAATCATAAACCACTGCGATGAAATTTAAAACAAAATAGATAAAGATGCTACATTTACCTACTGATATTCCTTTGCTATGGCACAACCATGACGATTGCAAAACCGTTTGATTAATTAACGATGTTTCCTACATCTCTCATAATACAAATTGAAACATTGTTAGAAATCGCTTAGAAATTCAATTTATTTATCACTTAATTTATTAGTGAAGGAAAATACTGTTGCAAAATAATTGAGTGTTCTTCGTAATAAGCCATTGCTGTTACTCTGCTGGATACGGGTCTCCTCTCATCAGGGCTAGTAAGAAGTTTGCAAACGCAGTGGACCATATGATAGTCTACTGCCATCATGCTACAATACTACTATCCTAGTCTACGTGGTAGAATCCTGTGTAATTTACGCAACACTTCCTCACCGAATTCAGCCTAATAACAGCAGTGTTATGCGCCGCTGTATTTCGATTCGATGGGTTTGGTAAGCAACATATGTATGTACAATTGTACATACCTATCCGAGAGTTTCCAAAAGTGTGTGGTCAACCATAGATGTCCACAGATGGAACTGGTCACTTGCCATTAGATTGACTGCGTGCTCGTTTGCTTCTTCTAATTTATAATTTCCCCGATCCGACAAAAAAAATCCCCGACCAATAAATTATACACATTTATTTAAACAAAAAAATATAAATTGTGGACGATTAAATTACACAATAATAATATTTTGATCTAAGCGTCGTCGTCTCGGGATAACTGCATTTAAATTGGTTCATCCGCGTTGGAGCTACAACTCAACAGACATTTATTTATACACGTATATGTACACAGATCTGCACCCCAAACTTATAACATCACTTTTTGCCTCGGGGCTTAAAAAGACTATATGAATGCATTCGGAACCATGTACCTATATAGTTTTTATAATATGTAACGGGTACTCACGACCCAACGACGGGTACAACGACCCACGATCAAATCCATGTATCGTGAGTAACCGCTACATATTTTAAATGTATCCATTCCGCGATAATATAAGTTTAAAATCATTTATGTATAGTTTTTGCTATATTCAAGCGTTCCTGACGTTATACCTACGGAGTAAACTCGGTTTTTCTGATGAGGGCGCGACAGAAATATACCACGTTTTTAACACATTCGTCTACGTTTTTCCTATCTTTGGGGGCATCGTAGCTGACAACTGGCTTGGAAAATACAGGTCGGTTCTTTTACATCTCATTTAGATAAATATTTCGTTACTTATTTTAAAGGTACGTGGAGTCCTTATGTAGCCGGCGCAGCTATATAAGGAGGTATAATCTAAGCACGTAGCGGGTAACATATTCTAGACACCACCTCAATTTAATATTATGCGCGTGGTTATGTAGCTTTCAGGCTGCCTTTAACCTATAATAGTTGTACGAGGCTAGTGTTTGTTGCTGTCTTCCAGTTTTATGAGTGCAGTTAGTAAGAGAGCGATAAGAAATATAATAAATTAGACATTTGTAACCAACTCTATGTAAATTAGTGGTTCTACCTGGATTCAATTACAGATGCTTTGCCTTGCCTCATCTGAGGATTACGATAGTTGCCTCTAAGTTTACATGTACACTGTTTCACCGACACACATAACTTCTGTACTTGAGAAGTAGATGTGATGGTGATTCCTTCAGAATCAGAATCGAATTATATTCGTTCTTGTACATTACCAAAACATTGATTAACTTATTTTCTTTCAGGACTATACTGTACATGATGTTCGTGTACGCGACAGGCAATATGTTAGTAGCTGTTACGGCGATACCCCAGCTGTACCTACCCGGGCGGTAATAACACGAGTATTCACTTTTACGTTTTCGTTTACACTTCTGATTACAGACACTTCTCATTTATAGAATCTATGTACCTGTTCATCGTCATTCATTTCTACAGCCTAACACGAGGTCTTTTCAAAGTAAGAGGGGTTTAGGCTATCGTCTACCACGCTGTCACGCATAAATATAAAGTATATTAATTTGAAAATGGCGGGTCCCCGCGGTTTTACCCGCGTTAAAAAAGTAAAAAGGAATACATATCAAAACATTGGTAACACCTCACTCTCCCGCGACAGCGGCTGCAAGCGCATAGCGCGCGCGCGCTAATGCTCTTTTCCAAAATTAAAGTAGCCCATATGTTATTCCAGATCATAATCTATCTTATCTATCTCTGTACCAAATTTCATCCAGATCCATTTAGCCGTTCTAAAGTTATAGAGTAACAAACATCCATCCGTCCATCCATCCATCCATCCTCACAAACTTTCAGCTTTATAATATTAGTAAGATTAACCTGTATGGACTTCGAACTAGTATGAACTACGGTGGGCTCTAAGCTAAATCCTTTTATGGACCTTCACAATCCCAACAGTGGGGCGATAATAGTTTAATATTGAAGATAATGATCCATGTAACAGGTAACCTTATATTTTGTGAATTTGCTGTTATTGCTTCCTGTATGTATAACATTAAACATACAGCATTATTCTGTTAGCAATAAATTCGCAGGATTGTAGTGCCTGGAATCCTGGCTGCTCTCCAAAATGGTGTTTAACTTTAACTTCGCAATAAAATTAGATCCCAAATTCTGAATACGAGCGTTAGTAGCGTTGAATTGAATTTAACACATCGCCGTTATAGTCCAGGGTAGTAATGGCATTTGGCAACCATCTGGTTCTAATTGAGTTGAGTATGAATAGCAATATTTTAGATTTCTATGACGTTTTGGTTGTTATCATAACCGATAGGTGCTGTATGTCTTAGTAACCGCACCATTCAAACCAGAAACCTTCCCGCACTACCTATGTCAGCCTTATAATGGCAGTTTTAAGCGCTGCTGTATTCTGGTTTGAAGGGTGTGGTAAGGGAGTCATACTTATCGGAGGCGTTCCAACTTAGTCATCGGGGGTAGCAACGCATCTGTGGTCGACCTCAGGTAGGATTCTTAATTTATCAGTCCTCGATCATAGGTGTCCATGAATGGCAGTACCTACTTACCATTAAGTGCACGTGCTACTTCTAGCCTGTAAAAAAGGTTCTACGATATTTTTTATTGTTCCAGATTATGCACATTCATAGGCCTATTAATGATAACCATGGGCACCGGAGGGATCAAACCCTGTGTGACGACTTTTGGAGGAGACCAGTTCATTCACCCTCGCCAGGATAAATACCTCCCCGTGTACTTCAGTATGCTGTACTTCAACCTCAGCGTCGGGAGTCTGATCGCGAAGACCGTGTCGCCGATATTACGGTCGGATGTCCATTGCTTCGGGGATAAGGATTGCTACTCGCTTGCGTTTGGTGCGCCTGGATTAGTCGTTATAATGGCTATTGGTAAGTGGTTATGTGTGAATTCTGTTATTCAGTCTGTTATGGCTAGTGAATTGGAAGTAATTGTTTGTAGTTATATCTAGAAACACGGTCAAGTTTCAAGCCAATGTTTGAACCCAAACAAAATGTTGTAAACAAAACGAAGGTAAATGATTATTTATGATGTGATGTTAGTGCTTGTAGAGTTAGAGCGTATAGAAATAGCATATTGGCTTCTACATGAGATCTGATAACTTTTTGATAGTGCGGGCCATGATATTGTCTCGGCAACATTGGCTTCCTTTACATTTATGTTTTGGTGAGATAAAATACTTACTAGGACATGAGTCCAAAAAGGTACTTAATACAGATTTTTGTGTTATGTACAAAACAGAATACATTTGTTTTTTTTGTGAGTGAGAAAGTGAAATCAGCAACTAGACCCTTCTATCCATATGCGAGAACTTTTAAAGTTATAAATAGGTCTAGCGGTAGTCATACCAGTCTTACCAGTTTGTAAAATTCTTGCACCTTGGTTTACGTCTAAAGGCTTTTAAAATATATTAGTGGTAGTACTACCTACTATCTACTGGTAGTAAATATCAGTCTTTAAATATCTCAAATGTGTAGAGTAGACACAATCCGTTATCACATTATAAATAGTATAAATCACGCTTGTTAGGAATCCCTATGTCGTGGGTGACGTGGCAATACATAAAGACGAGTTCACGATACAGTACTGAAATTAAAATTTATCAATTTATATTAAACTAGCTGATTCCCCGCGCTTTCAGCCGCGTTTAGAAAGCAAAAAGGAATAAATTTTTAAACATAAATAGAAGCCCGCCTTCTTGCTTTTTTCCAAAATTTAAGTAGCGTATGTTACGCCTTAGACCTTCAGCTCTCTTCCAGTGAAAGTCCCGTCGACATCGGTTCAGCCATTTAAAAGATTACTTCAGTTAAACAGACAGACATTTTTTTAATAGTATTTATATTATAGGTATCTTGTATACTTTCATATGCATTGATTAAAAAAATGTTATTTTGAAATCACAAACAGACACTTCAATTTTATTTATTTGTATTGATTCATTTGGCGTGGGTTTTTATTTCTCCGATTGTGGGCTCTCTGTTCTTTGATTGAGAGAGGTTTAGATTATGGAACACCATGCTGGCTAAGTCCAAATTGGTAGAACTCAGACAACTTTGGGAATTCTTTTCAAGAACTCTTAGGAATTTAAGATCACGATGTTTTTCTTGGTCGTTATAGCAAAGGATACTTAGTTAATTTCTAATTCTTTTTAATACATAAATTTTATATGTTCGAATTTTCTGATTGAGACGCCGTTTTTATCCACATTGTTTTCATCTGCTTACATATGAACGTCGCGTCATAATCTCCGAGTAAATTCAAGTGCCTAAATAAAAATATATTAATTACATATGTACATTGTACATTATACGTGAATCGCAAAGCAAAGCAACATTTAATGTCATACAAACAATAGAGTTGATTGTATAATACATATAATAACATTGCTTTATGTTCCGTATCTTCATTGCAACCTTACGAGTACCTATATTCAGTTTGTCCTCTAAGGTTGTCTATGTTTGCTTAGATTTTAATACAATGATACATAAATGGCAGAAACGATATTTTGAGCAAAATGATTGCTACGCACTAATTTCGTGAGACTATAAGTAGTAACATACAATGTTATTTTACAAACATAGGTATTAAACTACAAAAACCCCAAAAATATTTAAATAAATATAAATAGATAATCTACGATAAAATAAAAAAATATCACAATTATTTTATTACAGTCTACAAAAATGGCTCAGTTGTGGCCACTTGGCTTAGTTGTGGCCATTTGACTTCGTTCTGGCCATTTGGCTTGTTCGTGGCCACTTGACTTGGTTGCCACCTATTTAGCAATCGCTGTTATACTCTTATACTGTAGACACTGTAGAGTATAGTTATAGTAATATACGTAGTTAAACCGAATAAATTAAAAAAACTCCAAGAAATGTAATTTGAATGGTTTTTATTATATTATTCTTCTTTTATTGGTTCTTTTTTGTTTATTGGTTTAATTTATTTTCAGTGATATTTTTCGCTGCTAGAAAAACGTACATTATTAAGAAACCTGAAGGAAACATTATTGTGGAATTCGTCAGGTGTGTAGCGGTAAGTTTTTATTTGTAAGTATTAAAAAGACTACATGTTTATACAAAGAGACATAATAAACCGTTAAAATAGAAAATCGACAATTTAATGGCAAAGAGATAAAATTGAGAACGAGATTTCAACGCTTTTGTTTCATTTTGTGAATATCCTGCCAGACATTTTACTCGTATATGTGTACGGGTTGCACAATAACAGGAATAATTCAGTATAGTGAAGCCTAGTCGTATATACTAACTCGGGGTGTACTATTGTTGGGTCTATACTAATAAATAAAATTGAAGTGCCTGTTTGTAAAGTACAAATAATATTTTTTTATTAAATGGATATAAAATTAATATACGCGTAACTTACAAAAATACAATTATTAAAAAATAAATGATCCCCGCGATTTCATCTGCGTACATAGATAATTTGTCATCACACCCTTCAAGCCAGGATACAGCAGTGCTTAACCCTGCCGTTATAAGGTAGAAATAGGTGTGGCTGTGGTGGATTCAAACCACAAGGGTTCTACCACCTTCAACATTCACATTTTTCAAATGCGGGTAAAACCGTGGGGTTTACCTACTTACACTAAATAAGTAAACGCAGTTACATTATTCAAAGATAGGAGGGAGTTCACGTTCTTTACTACAGACACGTCCCGTCCGTTTTTATTTTCTGGACTAATCCATTTCCGTTCGCTACATTTTGTTGAACGTGACTGTGGTGCGTGACTTTTGTCTCTGGTTTACATTTTTATTCTATGGTTTATGTTTTTTATATAGAATAGAAATAGGCAAATGAGTATGCAGTCCGCTTGATGGTTACTTATCCGAGGCGTTCCAACTTAATCCTCAGGGGAAGCACCGCATTTGTGACAGAACTAAGATAGGACTGTGATCTTATGTGGAGTTGATTATAGATGTCTATGAGCGGTAGTGGCCACTTACTACCAGATGGACTGCTCTTTCGATTGTATAAGTAAAAGTGGCCACTGCTGCACACACACACTGAGCTCATACCCAGATACCAAGAATCCTACCTGAAGATGATCACAGACTCCTTGCTTTGAAAACTTAGTTGGAACGCCTCAGATAAGTATGTCTCCCTTAGCCTGAGCCCTTAGCACACCCTTTCCCTAGCTTAAAAAAGTTAAGCCATTTAATCTTGATGTCGTTGTGTTGAATGTTTTCTATATTATTGTCTCTTGATTTAGAAAAACGTTATATGTTTTATAGAATAACAGAGAAACACAAATATATAAAGTTGTCATTTTGCATTATATTAATCTTAAATACCTTGACTTTAAATTAGCATGGACACTGGACAGTTCGGTTACTTTGTCTCTGAAAGTACCATAGTTTTGTCATTCTATATCTATGGTAAATACGATTTTTTATTTTTTTGTTGAGCTGAAAAATAAAGCTATCGAACGATTTCGAATTTTAAATTCCACCAGAGACATGCTTTTTCCTATCCGTTTTTAACTTTTTTGTATTATTCCACTGCATTTCTCTGGAACGTGACTTTGGTTCGGGACTTTTGTCCATACAGTACGTGAACATGAAGCCAAATATTTGAGTATCTATGATTTGGGGGATATTGGGTAGGTTAAGTGGAATAATTTTTATTAATAGACTTATCAATTTGAAATTAAGATGATTTTATTGTAAATACGAGTAAAAAATTTAACTTCGTGAACAAAACGCATAGTTATAGAAAGAACTGAACAGAGTTTATTGTTGAAAACAGGTTTAATTCAAATTATCTATGGTCTTTCCTATTTTTAAATGACTTTTTCTTTTTAGTAAGGAAGAACTTTAGAAAAAATCTCTTAGGAAAAATTTCCGTTAAGATTTAGATAACCAGAAAGGACAAAAAAACTAAATCTTTTTATTGAAGTAGGTCCATTACGTATAATCTATTTCAGTTAAGCAATCCTTCTGAATGAAGCAGGCGTTTTTAGTTCAGTAGATCTTATTAGTCTTTTTACTAGGTTCTTGATAAACAACTTTATCACTTTTCTAGATGGGGCTCAAAAACGTGATAGCCAAGAAACGGGTAGAAAAGCAAGTCCATTGGTTGGACAGCACCCAAGGTTACTTCGGAAAGACATTCGTGAGGGATACCAAAAAGGCTTTGTCCATATTTACACTTTTTGCTTGCATGCCCATGGTCTGGGCGCTATTTGACCAAATGGTGAGTATTTTTTTTATTTATAAATTATAATTACTATTATTCTATTATACTTATAAATTTTCTACAATCTGATGTACCTACACAAATAATATTTGCCTACTTACTTAAAATGCAGAGTAGTAATATGCCTCCTTAACCTTACTTAACATTTAACCTTGTTAGATTAAAAAAAATAATAATAACAAAAGTTGAAATGCTATTTTTATACTTATTATATATTTTTTTACGTAATGTATTTGAAAATCGATCGTGCTATCGAATATTTAGTATACCTGGATTTCACCTCGGTCTTGCAGATCTAAACTCCTAGATGGGTTTCAAGTTTGTTTAGTGCAAGTTGATATAAAAAAAAACAATCACACTTTTAATACTAGAACCTTGAAGAAAGGAATTAGTGAAATTTTTCCATAAAATTGTAGATGCGGTAGCCAAATCGTTATTGCCTTCGATTCCGTTCTTCTATATCCAAATAGTTACGATCTGTGTTCAAAACTTGGCATATATCCATGGCATCTAATGTAATGTATACGTGATACGTAGATTACATTACATTAGTTTGGTGCTTACAAAATAATTACATGAGGTTATTCATTGTACTACCGTAACTAGTTTCCGATTGAATATATTCGTAGTATTAGTGTATAAATTGTAAAAAATAACGCTTTCTACGTTTATCTCGTACTAAGATTTTCTCTGTCGTGAGTTCTAGTGACACACAAACAGCCAAATTAAATCTCAATTTATCATTTATATTCTATTTGGCCGGGGATCGAACCCGAACTCTTTGCTTGTGAAATGTGTCGTGTCGAATTCAATTACAATGTACCTAGATATTGACTGATTTTTATTTGCTAATAAAAGTAAAATGATTTTAAAAATATATTTTAATAAATTATTTTTTCATCGACCCTTGGGGACGTTTGAGCCTAAATATTTTATAATTGAACAAATTTTGACGAATAGCTAAAGCGCTTAGTTCTTTTTGCATTGAAACGAATTTCAGTAATCCGTCTATAGTCCGGATTATGGCGGGACATTATTAAAGTGAGCTCTCGTTATTAGATACCAATTTTTTATTGGATGGCGTCGTAGGTAACAATGCTATAGACTTTTTTAGATTCTATGTTAAATAATCTATTTGTATTAAATATTAATGTTTTATTAGATTCATGGTCAAATAAAATTGTGCGCATCTATATTAAGGAACGAAGTCTAAAGGTTTGTGAGAAATTACAGTTAAAATTGGTACGCAGTTTTAGTTTGACCGGAGAAAATAAATTCTATACATATGTTTTGATAAAAATCGCATTTTTGCGTTATCCTACATCCACAACTAAAAATGCACTAAGAGATCTTTCAATAATAAAAATCTGTGCAGTGTCTTAAGCGCAATACGCCAAGTGACGAACAATGCCGAACAATGAATATGTAGATGCACTAAAGTGCTTCAGAATAAGTTATCACTACGACTCGCGAGTGGCGCATGGTTTATGCATCCAATTACGAGTACCTGTGCCTATAGTAAGGTATAGTAAGTAAGAAAGGTTTAACATTAACTGTCGATTCTATACAAATAAATAAAATAGTAGTGTCTGTTTGTGATTACAAAATATTATTTTTTTACTCAGTGCATATAAGTATATTCGAGACTTATAGCAAAAATGCATTTTTTTTTGTTTGTCTGTCTGTTTGGCTGAGGTAATCTTCTAAACCACTGGACCAATTTTGACGGGACTTTCACTTAAAGATAGCTGAAGAACTAAGGCGTAACATAGGCTACTTTAATTTTCGAAAAAAAAACATTAGCGCGCGTCTTACGTGCCAGCGCGCCCTCTCGCGGGAGCGCGGGGTGTTACTTATGTTTAAATAAGTATTCCTTTGCATTTTTAACGCGGCTGAAACCGCGGGAGTCAGTTAGTTTAACAATAAATTTATTATGAGTTAAAAAGACATTTTGAAAATTTTACTTTGTTGTCACAAGCCAGAAATAGGTGTATAGGCGGTGTTTTCGGAGTCGAAGCACAAAGGCTACTAGTACCTTCAAAGTATACAATATAATTATAAGTTAAACAATCATATAATTTCAGGGCTCCCGTTGGACCCTCCAAGCCACCAAGATGGACGGGCGCTTCGGTTTTATCACTGTAAAACCGGATCAGTTGCAAGCCCTCAGCCCTATAAGTGTTTTGACCCTTATTGCTATATCACAGAAAGTAAGTGTGTTTAGAAAGTGTTAAGTATTTGTTACAATTCGAATAAATATTCGTGAGAGTCCAAACATCTGAAATAAAAGCGAAAAGTGTTACGTTTGTCAATTTAAGTCAGTTATAATTTATTATCATCTAACATTACCATAACCGGTGAAATGATACATAATCATTCACTAAAATGTTTATATACATAGTTACTACGGTGTTATCTCTAACATCACAGTAACAGAATAGTAAAATAATTTATTGTATAACAAACATAATATATTCTATAGTACGCATATGCTCTATCTTATCTTAATTTACCTTATTTTTTGGATAAAATGGGCATTACTGAAATTACCCAGATCAAATTGTGTCAATATTACTTCTAGTACTCCGATCCAGACGGCTAGATCAGATATTTAATATATCTTGATGAAGTCTGACAATAGGTTTTTTGGTCCTGCGAGCCGAATGAATTGGTCACATAAATAAGATACGAAATTTTACGTACTTTATTAACTTACCATTTAATTATATGGAATTTATAAGTAATAGTATGTTTTTTACATTAAAAGTATTTTTTTGTAGTTTGTGTACCCGTACTTGGCGAAACGGAATATTCTTGTGAATCCTCTTCACAAAATAGCTCTGGGGGGAGTTCTCGCTGCAGTGGCTTTCATAGTTTCTGCTATTGTTGAAATTTATCTGAAAGTAAGTTTTTTTAAGTTTAATAGTTTTTATTAGTTTTTACGGTGGCGTTTGGTATTACCGTGTTTTAGTTTGAAAGGTGTGGTAAGGGAGAAATACTTATCCGAGGCGTTCCAACTTAGTCCTCTGGGGTAGCAACTCATTTGTAGCTGACCTGAGGTAGAACTCTAATCTTGTCTTGCTGACATCAGATTAATTCGCATGCTCATGTGCCATATTATTATATAAAAAATAACGTTAATTATTTTATCTACTTACAATTGTTTCAGACGACCTATCCAATTTTACCAACACACGGGCTAGCCCAATTACGAGTATTCAATGGCAACCCTTGCTCCATCTCGATACACAACGAGGCGCTGAACCTAATGTACACGATTCCGTCTCTCTCGCACTTTGTCAAACGTGACATACGAGTGACAGGGACACAAAATGTCACGTTCAGTCTCGGCGGTCATTGTATTGAACCGAGAGACGAAATGTTCCTTCTAGAAGAGAAAAGTGCAATTTCCTTTTTTGTCTCCGGCAATGACGTGATACGTTTGAAGGATAATATAGAAAAGAGCAAGTCAGGGTTGCCTGTTGTCAGGTAAGATTTAAATAATTAGGTTAATATTTTAAAATTAAGTTATATTTCTAAACGTGTCCGTTATTGTACGTGTGTTGCAAGCAGCTATTATAATGAGTTATTCAATTAACAGCCTAGACTCTTTACTAAACGGCGCCGTTCCACTAGCCGCGTAGTTTGTAGTATTAATTTCACTAAATTAATTGGGTAAGTAATCGACTCCCTATTGATTTCTGTTCAAAGTTAAATTATGTTTTATGTAAATGTGTATGTGAACTGTTTAAAATGAATAAGCAAGTATCTTTAAACAAAAATGTCTTTGACAATTACGTAAAATCCATCCTTCGTTATTTTCCTCGAAAACTGAATTCCCAAATCGGATATTGGGCAGGCGGATAAAATATTATTCGTAAATACGTTGGCAGTATCTACTCGGGAGCAAATAGGAGAAATGTGTTATGTCAATTTTCTTTAAAAGGACCGGAAATAAGTACTTTTGTCCAAGTCCCTTTGGCTTTGTGTTTACAAATGGAGCTACTTTTTTGACATTCACCTGTCATACCAAATATTGAGTAAATTTATTAAGACCATAGAAATATTATACTTAGAAACGGGGAGACAGCCTATAATGTGTCTGTCTAAAAAAAGAGAAAGCAAATAAGGCTACCTGATCTAATAAAATGATTAGACAAAGTTTAGGTTTGTTATCTTCACCTGCTTTTAAAAAGTAAAAAAGAATACATATTAAAACATAAATGTCATCCCGCTTTCTGCCGACGGCGCGCATGCGCGTGGAGCGCGCGCTAATGGATTTTTTTTTTAATTTAAGTAACCTATGTTACGCCTTAGACCTTCAGCTATCTTCCAGTGAAAGTCCCGTCAAAATCAGTCCAGGCGTTTAGAAGATTAGCTCAGCCAAACAGACAGACAAAAAAATTTAAATTGCTTTTTTGTTATAGGTATCGTGTAGGATACACGCATATTCATATGCTTTAGTAAACGCGCATTCATATGCATTAAGTTAAAAAATGATATTTTGAAATCACAAACAGACACTTCAATTTTATTTATTTGTATAGATTGAAAAGATTACAGTTTTGTGCATGGATTTGCAGTGATAGCATCAAATTTTGTCCTATACAATGTCGATCGAAGTTCCTGAATAAAATCGTATGGCTACAACCTTTTTTGAAACCTATTGCTAGTCATGTGTATCTTCTCATATCGTAAGCAATTGCAGCAAATATGCAGACAAGTTACAGTTCTTTAGTATTCACAAGTGTATCGAACGAGAATGTTAGTTGTAAAACCGTATGAAATCTTGGCACTACTATTCCATTATCAATTTAACATTGAAATCAACGTCATCCTCACACTGAAATAATACAAATATTTTGTGAAAGTTGACAGTAATTGACGACGGCGCTGCTTCACAAAAGAGGCCATGGTATTCGTTGGTCTACCTGAACTCCACAAGAACAACAATGTGGAGGACAAAACCCCGTCGCAGGCTGGCAGCAACTATAAATTGTAATCTTACTAATATTATAAAGGATGTTTGTTACTCTATAACTTTAAAACGGCTTGACAGATCTGGGTGAAATTTGGTATAGAGATAGATTATGATTTGGAATAACATATAGGCTTTTTATCCCGAAAACTTTACTGTTTCTGTGGGATAGTCATGTTAAATGATAAATTAGCACGCGCTTGCAGCCACCGTCGCGGGAGAGTGTTACCAATGTTTTGATATGTGTTCCTTTTTACTTATTTAAGGAAACCGCGGGAATCAGCTAGTTATACAAAAAATGCAGCAATCTTTTTTCTGAAGTGAGTATTAAAAATCAAGCGAACTATGCACCAGCTCCATAACAAAGAGAAATTCCAATTTACGTTCACGCAAAAATGTACCCGAAAAGCACAACATTCTATTATTCCGCTAAAACTGGACACAGACAATATGAATCCCAATGAATAGAGTTTTTGCCAGCGCTATTTGCGAAGCGTCTAGCGGGTTAATAGCTAATGCTCCGTTGTGCGAGGACAATCGCATTATCACAAAGGATACGAGTAACATATTCTGTAATACCGTTTTTTTATATGATCGAAGTAGCAAACGAGCATGCAGATCATGATGGTAAGTGGCCACTGCCGCCCATGGACATCTGTAATCAACCCCAGACAAGATCAAGATCTGAGGTTGATCACAGATGCGTTGCTACCCCTGAGGACTGAGCTGGAACGCCTCGAATAAGTATGTCTCCCTTACCACACCCTTCAGACCAGAACACAGCA
>DWPV01000678.1:0-25978 GCA_018251915.1 Urbanus proteus proteus | reverse complement strand
AGTCGCCAGGCACCCCCTTTTAGTGTTTTCTTAAAACAGGTAGGGCATCCATCAGTGGGGCATCCAGTACCCTGATTCGGCTCCCGGATCTACAGGGACCTGCCGATAAAACCTACCAATAAAATATGTATATCGATATTAAACTAAAAATTGATCTCTAAGCAAGCTGTGGAATATTCGGAAGCGGATATAGACGGCTTTTAGCAATCATTACTATTTGCAGTTTGATTGATATTTAACAACATAATTATATGTGTAACTGCGGTCAACGTTTGGGCAAACCCGAGGCGATGATCCGAAATTCTTAGCGTATGATGTAATGGACGTTCTTTCACGCATCGGTCTGTTAGTCAGCATACAAAGGATACTTATCATGTTTTAATTTAATACATTTTGTTTATGTATGACTTGTAGTAGTATTACAGTGTACCTTATTATAATACCTAACGTCTAGGGAAGGGGTTTTCATTATCACTATCGCTACTATTATAAAACAAAGTCGCTTTCCGCTGTCTGTTTCTATGTAGGTATGCTTAGATCTTTAAAACTACGCAACGAATTTTGTTGCAGTTTTTTTTTAAGATTGATACAAGAGGAAGGTTTATATGTAATCTAACGCATGCAAAGCTGCGGGCCAAAGCTAGTTAACAACATAAAAGTAGGTAGCAAGCGGGTTTACAGTCCATCTGATGGTTATTGGCCACTGCCGCCCATGATCATTTGTAATCATGCCTATATAATATTAGTGATGTTGATGTCACAGATGCCTTGCTACCCCCCCTACCCCAATGGACTAAATTGGAACGCGTCGGATATGTATAACTCTCTTACTAAGTACACCCTTTGAAATCTGGTTCATTGGTTTGAACACAGGAGTGTTTTACAATGCAGTAATTAGGAAACAGGTGTTGCAGTGGTCTTCCCGAAGTCATTAATAAGATTTCATAAAAGCTTGTTTAATCAATAGATTTTACAAAAGATAAAGAAACGTGGTTTCATCAGCAAGAGCTATGTTTATAACGACGTAGAAAAATCATCACTGAGTTGATAGATATTCGTCAAATCACATTGGTATGATGCAAGCAATTCCGGGGCGTTGAACTAGCTAGAACGTATATTTCCCTGGAGTGGTCGTGTCGCTGAATATAAAGAAATATCTCTCTGTGCGTACCGTGGCATTTCTTCTTTCACTACTTGGATTGAGTAATTTTGATGCTCGAGAGTGGATGCTTGTTCTTATGTGCATATTTCTATAGTTTGGTACAAGTTATTAGTCATTTATGATTTGCAAATTAGAGTTTGCTACAGAATTTCAGTCTTGAAGATGTTGAGGTCTTGAGAATGTTGTGGTCTTGTCAGGTCTTGATCCTTTACGTACGATGTTAATGTAATCACGAACAGGTTTGTAAAGTTTTAGACAAGGGCGACTTTCAGGGTTAAATAGAGCAATTAACTTTCTTTTCCGGAATGCGGTAGATGTACGCTTGTTAAAAAGATATTGATTTTCTACAGTCAATTATACTGTTAGTTTTTGTCATCGAGCATAGCAATCATGACACAAAGAATGCTATCGTGGCGAAGTACAGACACAGGTGTTTATTTATTTATTAAAATTAGGAATTGTCATGTTTGTTAAACTAAACGTTAGTTAGTTGTTTAGTTTATTGTAGCTCGTTCATATTTAGAAGTTTTGGACGTTTTTACACGTTTTCGGCATTGATGTTACAAGAGGGAAGGCCGGAATAAAATTAATCTTGGCATGAGGCCAAAACGTGCTTCATTCGTTTTAGGTTTTAAATTACAAAACAGAGCTAAATTTCGCTCACTGAACTTTCTTGTTAATGCATTGATGTTTATTTATAGTATGATTTACATTTTGGATTCCATTACAATAGAGATTTGTTAATATTGCCACTGATAAAGTTATCGAAAGAAAAGAATATTGCCATCGTCATACGATTATGTATTAAACCAGAATGATAAACATAATTGTAACTCAAATAAAAATACAAGAAATAAATTTAAAAAATAATGTATTAACATTAAACCCGCTTGCTAAATAATACCTATGTCTCACCTCAATTATCTATTACATTTCAAATGGTTATTTAAAAAAAACAACAGTGCATTACATTTAGATAATTGTTATGGCAACTCATACGGTAAATATTAAAGTGGTCAAAGTATCAAAACTGATCGAGTGAGATACATCAGAAAAAATCCATTTCAGCTGAGCCAAGAGACGTTATAAGTAGGATTTGGCGCTTGGAAATCCAACGAAAGAGACAACAAATGTGCCAGCAAGGGACAGAAGACAGTCGAGTAAATGAAATGCATGTACATAACCCAGCTTCGTATATAGATTGAACATTAAATACAATTGGTTCACAGATACCGTAGACTTATTCGAGAGACGAAAATGGGAAAGCGTTGGAAAATAAGTGAGCAAGTCTGAACCATGAATGCGAATGATTTTTTTGCGACATCGGATTTGTCTTGTTTACTTAGATTACATTAAGTGGATTGAAGTGGAGAGAACTAGAATTTTTAGGCGTAGCTATGTTTGTATCGTTAGAAAAAAATCGTAGTTGGATTTCATAATCACGTCTACATCTGCTTAGTAAGAATAACGTTATGCCTTCGGTTTGATGGATGTGTTAAGGTAAGGATAGATAGTTGTATGAGGTATTCCTCTTTAGTTTTTTAAGGTAGCAATCAACATCAGATTCTAGTCTTATCTGGGGTTAATTAAGGACAACCATCTTGATAGTGGCCATATACAAGTAGGGGGACTGCATGCTCATTTACTACTTATATAAAACTCCAAAGGTATTTTTATTTTTTGGTATACTCTCCGTTGTGGATAGAAATAGGTGCTCAAAATTTTCAATGACAAGAACATAAACTTAGTTAAAAGGAATTACGTAAGCATTAAACGGAAGCTCGTGTTCAAAAATATAAATTAAACGTAGTATAAGACAAATAACGGCAAAACTTTGTCAAAGTATGACATTGCAAGTAAAATATTTTATCTCTCAGTCGTAAAACTCAACATTTAGCAATGTTTTACTGCTATAAACTTGGTACAAGTCATACAGAACTTCCAACGCTGTCCTTAATGGAACGTGATAACACAAATAGAATATTCTAGTCCACTACTCTGATAAATAAAGTAGGTAGATCTATCATTCCTACCAAAAAAATGAAGCCATTTTCAAAATGGTCGGGTTATAAGTGATTATGTGAGCGTATGTAAACTAAAGGTACTGACAATAAACTACGCTAGTTTTGTGTGTGTGCGTTAAATACATGAAAGTAGCGTAGTTTTTTGGCTTCACTCAAATACAAGGCGGTGAGTAATCTACCTATTTTATTTATCTGAGGTCCACTACCACCACTTATTTATTACTACTTTGCCTATTCCTGGCTTATAACAGCAGTATTAAACTGGAAGGTTTGAAGGGTGTGGTAATGGAGACTTACTCATTCGCAGTGACCCAACTTAGTCCTTAGGGGTAGCAATCCATCTCGATCGTCGATCGAAGTATCAAACGAGTATGCAGGCCACCTGATCATAAGTGGCTATTGCCGCCCATGGACATCTGTAATCACCACCAGATAATATCAAGGTCCTACCTACGGTTGAACATAGATGTGTTGCTACCCCGGAGGACTGAGCTGGAACGCCTCGGATAGGTATGTCTCCCTTACCACAGCCGTGACCAGAACACAGCAGTTCTTAACACTGCTGTTATAAAGCAGAAATAAGTATATACCTAAGTAGGTAGTAGTGAAAAAGAGTTTAGTACAACTTTGATGTAAATAAAGTCTTGAAAGGCAGTGTGAGTGAACAAAAGAGTGGCCTCAACCATTAATAAAAGTTCTTGGGCAAAGTTTCGCAATATCGCGATAGTCTGACACGGCTCATTCATGCTCTGAAGTAAGACTTCTGGCTTTTAGTTTGGCTCTTTGGTAATATACGGTGTGTTTAGCGTTCCTTAGTAAATAATGTAAAATGAAACGAAAATCTGTGTTATGTTGTGGATGGTCGAAACATGAGTGCTACATAGTCGTGACGTTTTGCGGAGTGTCCCAAGTTCAATCCCAGTGGAAGGGAATGCTTTTTTTCGATCATGAGTTAGAGCGACCTTTGTGTACAGGGCTAACCAAAAGTATACTTTAAAAATTAAAATGTAAATGTAAATAAGTTTAAACGAGGTTTATAAGTATGCAATAATGCACTGATCTAGACCAAAGAAGTTTTGTGCAAAATTTGCTCAGTCCGATATAACTGACTATCTACCGAAGTTATACTTCTATTCTGGGTTTATAGATGCTTTGTAAGTTAGCAATCAGATGGTTCCAGATTCAGTTCCCTGCGAAAGCACATGCTTGTGTAAATGTGTGTTTTACTGTTTCTGTATATGTTTAAATACAAACAATAAAGCTAGAATATTTAAGGTTGGTATAAATAAAATCTGACTATGATAGAAGCTCAACTATTAATAAAACGTTCTTGTAGAAAGTTTTGCAATATCGCAAGTCTGACACGGCTCATTCATGCTCCGGAAGTAAGACTTCTGGCTTTTAGTTTGTAGTTATATTCGTTATCGCGGAATGTTTAACAGTTTGGAATCTGCGGTGTCGTGTTGCATGCACGCTTTTTGGGTTCCGTGGGGTTATACGAAAAACGTTTTTTGCTTTTGCTGTTATTTTTTAAAATTCTTTTTCATACCTCGTGGCTACATGAAAATTTGGTAGTCTTTTGTGGTTCGACTCCGGCGGCGCCACCGTCACAACTATTTCTGCCTTATAACAGCAGTTTAGCGCTGCTGTGTTCTGGTTTGAAGGGTGTGGTTAGGGAGACATACTTATCCGAGGCGTTCCGACTTAGTCCTTAGGGATAGCAACGCATCTGTGGTTGACCTCAGGTAGGACTGTGATCTTATCCGGGGTTGATTACAGATTTCCATGGGTGGCAATGGCCACCATCAGGTGGACTGCATGCTCGATCGCTACTTCCATCATATAAAAAAACCTACTTGTTAACAGACAAACATACAAATAGCCTTATCAATTACCAGAAGGCAATTCATAAACATGATTTAAAAAGGTTAGTGAATTTGGAAATTAAATTGTTTAGTATTCTAATTAATTGAGTAGAGTGGAGCTTAAGATGCCCTCAATGTCGTCATAATAGGCATCTAGAAAGAAGGATATCCTACGGAATCACTTGATTTTACAAGTTTTAATTTGACATGGTTGGTTCTAGCCTTCTAGCTGCAGTTTACGGTTGGGTATTTAATCAGCGTCAGCCTTTTGCAAAAATCTGATTGCGGTAGTCTATGAGTTTTCGTGTTCGTGTTTAGATCAAGAGAAATATCATAGATAGAACAGAAAATTTTTGTTTTAGTAAAAATGTCTTTGTCTATCTGTATGAATTAGATTTGGAAACGGTTTAATCGGTGTAATAGACGTTTTAAGCGATAACATAAGTTTTTTTTTTTTTTAAACTTCTACAGAGATATATGCAAAGTGAATACGATAATGAAATAATTATGTTTTAATTCCTGTCTTATTAAAAAATGTCAACACCAATATTACTGTTATAAAGTCAACAACTGCACCTACAACAGTACATCAATAAAACTTCGAAATACACAGTAATGAGTATGAAGCGTAACTTGCAACTAATACAATACCCAGACCGTACGTGCCGTATTACGCTCGCATATCTTACGAAACTCCACCCAACTCTTTCTCCATACGGGGCCTTTTTCCCCGATTTCCCCCATTTTTCCGATACACGCTCACCAATAGTATGTACGTGTGTGAGTGGGCGGGGCTAGAACGTTATTGCAAATTCTTTCTTTTAGATATTGAGGATTCTTCGCGAATTATCGCTTTGTAGGAACGTTGGGTAACATTGTCTTTTCTTTGTAGTCAAGGCGTGTTCTTGTATTGATTGTTCAACACAAACTGATTAATGTTCTATTGCTGCACAATTCTCTTTTTACAATCAAGTGAGGAGTAGTAAATTTCATACACTTTTAATATTATGGGAGAAGCAAACGAGCATTCAGTCCACTCGGTGGAAAGTGGCCACTGCCGCCCATGGATATCTTTAATCAACTTCTGATATGATAACAGTCCTACCTGGGGTTGATCACAGATGCGTTGCTACCCCTGAGGAGTTGTAACTAAGTTGGAACGCCTCAAATAAGTATGTCTCTGTTACCATACCTTCACACCGAACATTAAGTCCATCTCGCTGTTAAAGGTCTGACCATGTTCTGACAGGTAAATTCTACCTACTTTTTACATACTTTTTACATACGTAACTTTTTACATTTACGGTTTTTAAACCAATATCAATATTGACGCTTTTCAGTTGTAAGTTTAAGACTTAAACACTTAAACTTTAAGTCATAGACCACCATGCTAGTGGAATGTCGATTTGTAGACTTCACATAATTTCTGATATTTCTCATAAATTAAAGAAAATTCTTGTGAATAAATCTCTCATGATGTTTTCCTAACCCTTAACGCAACTTACGGTATATTGGCACCATAAAAGAATAAAAATTATACATTCCGGATCTCCAGAGTCGCTGCAGGTAACGTAAATTACAAATTTATTTAATATTTAAGTTAGCAAAGCCAAAGCCTAAACAAGTCGTCAGTCATAAACGTCCGACCTTTCCTAAAAAAAAATACGCTTTGGATTCGAACCCGGATATCCCAAGCTTCTTTAGATGACGTAAAGCACAATCTATTTAAGTTAACAAAGTCAAAGCCTAAACAAGTCGTCAGTCATTAAAGTCCGACCTTTCCCAAAAAATACACTTTGGATTCGAACCCGGATATCCAAAGCTTCTGTAGATAAAGCACGAATCTATTTAAGTTATCAAAGCGAAACCCAAAACAAATCGTCAGCCATTAAAGTCACACCTTTCTTAAAAATACACTTTGGATTCGAATCTGGATATCCAAAGCTTCTTTAGATAACGTAAAGCACGAATCTATTTAAGTTAGCAAAGCGAAAGCCTTAACAAATCGTCAGTCATTAAAGTCAGACTTTTCCTAAAAATACACATTAGATTCGAACCCGGATATCCAAAGCTTCTTTAGATAAAGCACGATGTATTTAAGTTAGCAAAGCCAAAGCCTAAACAAGGCAGGGCAGATTATTGCGCCGGGCACGTGTCCTCAACGGGTCGTCTTATGAGAAATTCTTTCTTTGAGCCGCCCGCACGTAAATTGATTTTAAGACGTTGGAACTTTCAGCACAGAGTAATACGGACACAGAGGCATGTTCACTAGAGCCTACTATAAATTTATATAGGGTTAAGTAACGTTGTTGATGACAAGACCATGACAAATGACAAATGGAAGTAATTTTAAATAATCATTTTTGTTGCTTACATCAACAAAATTTAAAAATTGATTATTCGCTCGATGCTAAAACATAAAAAAGGTTTAACTATAATTGAATTTGTATCTATATAACACATTATTGGAAACGTAAAAATATTTGTTGGACTTTCACAAGACATACGCCACTAGGTATCTACTTAGATCTTCAGGATATCTTTATTACAATTAAACAACAGTCTTTATATCACCGGATAAGTCATGGCTCTTCGAACATCCGTAGCGTGTTGGCATCTAATCATCCCTTCTTTAAATTACAATATAACAGCGTGGTAGAGTACGTTTTAGAGTCAGACCTTATCTAGTCGAAGGGGAAAAGTGTTCATTGTGGCACAATAATTATTTCATAATTATACAGTGAGCTATTTTATAAAACATTATACAACAGTAGTAGTATTGTACAACAGTGATGGTGTCTATTGTATATTATACAACAGTAATGGTCTCTGTTGGTAGTTACACTGTTGCTTTTAGCCGTGATATTAGCTTGGAAAGTTGATACGATGCGAGCAAAATATTTAGCGTCCAATTCACGCGACATAACAGAATTACCGACTTTGCCCAACTCCTAACATATATGTGCTCAACTTTTGGCTCAATCTTGGAAAATATTAAAAAAGTCTGTGATTTATTACTAATTTTACTTTGTGGTAGAGTATTTAAGACTATGTCGATAGTTTTGGTAAAAATGTTCGTTCGTGTATTCTTAAAACAAGTGTAGGAATTATACTGCAATACAGAAAAAGGTCAATTGAAGTCGAGGATATCTTCTGTAAATCTGCATGTTGTAGATAATTTACTATCATATAGCATCAACTGACTTTACGGCCTACGTAGCAAAGTAAACACTTTACTACTTTGCTACCAGTTTGACCAGCAATGTCCTGGGTTCGATTTCTGGCGAGACAGACACCTGAATGATAAATTTAGAATTATGTTCTGAGACTGGGTGTCTTTCTATTCGACGTGTGTCCGTGGCATCCTACTTCGAAAATGTGTAGAAAATCCTACAGTGTGGCTATGAGAGTAGAAAGCGCCTTAACTTTTAACTGCTTCAAGCTAGAAATTATGAAAATGTTCTATAATTTTTTGAACTAAGTACTTAATGTGTCTTTTATTTAGGCTTATAAACGATATATGAACATATTTGGATTGGATTAACTGCTTCAAGCTAGAAATAATAACAATTTTCTATCAGGAACTTACTGAAGTACTTACTGTGTCTTTTATTTAGGCTTATAAACGATAAATATGATTAGATTTGAAAGTAGGTGATGATCACAGTAAACATCTCTAAAACTGCCTAAAGATTAATAAGAACCGCTACACGCTATGAAAGCGTTCAATTAAGACATACGAATACCAAAGTTTTGATGCGACTAATATTTAAATTCTTGATATACAAATAAATAAAATTGTAGTGTCTGTTTGTAATATCAAAATAACATTTTTTTTATTAAATGTAAAATGTAATACCTAGTGATATAAAAAATGATTTTTTTTCTGATTGTTCGTGGTACCTATGCTTCGAAACGGCTAGACCGATTTTGACTGGTCTTTCACGACCAATGACAGTATACGGCGTAATTTAGGCTATATTAAGATTTTAAAGGAATTCACGCGCATGCGGTCACCATCACCGGCGTTCATGTCAGTTGTTACCACGTATATTGGAGTCACTATGCTTATGGGTATGTCATGTTATCTACTAATATTATAAAGAGGAAAGATTTCATTGTTTGTTTGAATTGAATAGGCTCCAAAACTACTGGACCGATTTTAAAAATTATTTCACCAATTCAAAGATACAACTTTACTTAGTGCTTTAGGCTATAATTCATCAAAATTCGTATATTTAATTTTTACTTTTTTTAATGAGGGTCAAACCGCGGCAGACAGCTAGTCTTCAACACGAAGCGAATGCCCTCACAAAAGATGGTTAACGGTACTTAATTAGCAGGTCATGACTAATATGCAAATGGAAATATTTTTGTAATATAAATATAGATAAGCGCTGTTTGTCCAGTCAGTTATACTAACAATATCCACTTCATTAAAAATACAAGAAAATCTCGTAGCGTAAATTACTCAGCTTTGTTAAGTACTAATTGAAATGATTGTATAGAAAGTTGATGTGTGATTTAGTGTGAATGAGTATGGAATTGAATGTGAATGAATTTGGATGGTGGTACCTTTTGTGGTTTCATTCCGGTGATGAAAAAAACGTTGGCAGTTTTAAGCGCTGATATGTTCTGGTTGGACAGACGACATACGACAATCTAGTCATTAAAATTATAAAGGTGGTAAGGGGGTACTTAATTATAAAGGTGGTAAGGTGGTTATTTGAACCTTCAAATAACCACCTTATCAATCAAGTCAATTCACTATTGGCTCTACCACCTGGTAGAGCCAATAGTGGATTGACTCTGGCGGCACCAAAGCCGCACCTATTTCTGCCTATAACAGCAGTATACAGGGCTGTTGTGTTCTTGTTTGAAGCGTGTGGTAGAAACGCACTTAATCGAGGCGATCGAACTTCGTACGATCCATAACGCATGTGTGGCTAACCTCGGGTAGGACTGTGATCTTATCTGGCGTTCATTACAGCTGTCCATGGGCAGCAACGGTCATTTACTGTCAGATGGGCTGCTTGCTCGTTTGCTACTTCTATCGTATAAAAGTCAAAACTGGTATCTTCAGGTGTAGCAATGCATTCAAAAATGCATGCATGCATCTTATGCTCAGTCGTAATTGTAGTCCATAAATACCCTACTGCATTTTCATAGCGAAAAGTACTTAGTAGAATTTTCGTGGAAGACTTTTATTTTGATTTTTATGGAGAAATTATGCGAATATATTTTTATAACTATGTAACCTTATAGTACGATCTGTCCATACATGGTCGTCGATTCATAAGCATCCAAGCAGACAGAGAAACTTGCTTATTTGCATGCTGTTACTATTGGGAACAGATATACAGATTACATACATTTGTCTACGCCAGCTCATATTCTGATAAAATGCCAAGACATTTATGGTCAACATTATTTATTTTTCAGCTACCGGGCCGTAATGTTTAATGCATCGGCATTAAACATTCAAAGATATTTGTTTAACGTCACCAATCAAACTACCGTAATATGCGCCGATCAGAATAACGCAGTACTCATTGTTAAGTAGCATATTAGTTACAGTTCACTAAGTCTCTTAACACCACCCTTATATACTTAAGTACAAGATCTAAAATAGCTTGAATCCAGTGCCATCGTAACAGGTTATTCAAAGGCATGCCTTCACGATTTCGCAAGTCGATCTAAACGGAATACAGATTTTGATTCGTCGTTCAGACGGGTAACGTGCTTCGTAATAATAATTTTATTTCTATCGATAAGCTTTCCACCTGAGTGATCATTTACAACTTTAGTGAAACCTCTTCGGAATTTATAAGCTTACTAAGAATGAGAGTATGTATATGACGAGAATTAAGGTGGTAGAGCCCTTTGTGGTTCGACTTCATTGGCACCCCCGTTACACTTATCTCCGCCTTATAACAGTAGTGTAGCGCTGCTGTGTTCTGGTTTGAAGGGTGTGGTCAGGGAGACATACTTATCCGAGGCATTCCAACTCAGTCCAGGGGTAGCAATTCATCTGTGGCCGACTTTAGGTAAGACTGTGTCCATGGACTGCCGTGGCCACTTGCGATCAGATGGACATATAAAAAGACGTCTCTGCTTATGGTTATCATAGCGAGATAAAATTTTAAGTCTAATCGTAACGTTCTAAATACATAAAAGTTCGTTAAAATTGGCTTCGTAGTTTTTGAGTTACTTCTTTAGGTCTTAAAGGATAGTAACGTCTACCTTAAGTGAGAATGTAAACCTGGGATTGATTACCAACCTTGGATGGTACTGGCCTCTTGCTTATAGACAAAAAGCTACTTATTTTTTAATTAGCTTGCTATGCATCTTATTAGAGGAATGGAAGCTGATTTTTGAGATCTAAATAAAAATCAACGACGCACGTAATCGAACATGAGGTTTATTACCTAGAGGTCATACATAGAATTCCCAACGTATAGATAAGTTACAATCTCCAAGCCTATCTTTTGCAAATACTTACATGCGATGAATCCGCTTATCAAATCTGAGCCGAAGTAATTATTACTGGATAGTTACATCCTTTTACGAATACAAACATCCAACTATGGACTAATGAGTCAGGAAACCCTAAACAATACGCTCCGGTCGATGCAGCCTCCTATAATATGCCCATTACAGCTAAATCTACGTATTTCATCTTCGAGATTATGGTGGAGAATTTTAATCAGTTACTTCCTCGAATAAATTGTTAGTACCTGTCTAAATACGGCATAATATTTTCCATTTATACGCTAATAGGACGGAGGATAACGTATGCACAATGCACATATTTGTATGCGTGTAAGTATACGTGTGTGTAGGGTTCTCACAGATAAGCAACTCTAAAATAAACTTAGATTAATAAAATAGGTATTTTACTCCTTGTATTTCTGTGAAGTCAAAAAACTACGCTACTTTCATGTACTTACACAAAACTAGTGTAGTTTCTTGTCAGTATCTTTAGTTTATTTATGCTCACATAATCACTTATAACCTTACCATTTCAAAAATGGCTTCTATTTTTGGTTAGGAATGCTAGATCTACCCACTTTACTTATCTGAGATAATAAATATAAAGAATAAGACATACTTAGATAACTGTAAATAAATAAATAACCCAAAATAGAATAATATCGTAGGTCATCTCAGGTAAGAATCGTAATATGATTCTTATCTGAGGTAATCTACGACCGCATTTGCTACTGCTGAGGACTACGTTGAACCGCCTCCTGAGAGTGGTCACCCTTATCTCAAGCCTCATCTCTCACCCTTATCTCAATACTTTTCCAATAATATACAGCATCGCATAACAGTATTACTATTTGGCAGAAATGGTAGTGGCGGTGGTGCCTCCGAAGAAGTACAGAGTTTCTACCACCCTCTGAACTATGATAGATAAAACAATGTAGTGATAACCCTGTGGTAAGGCTTCCCATACTGGTAGAATGGAGTTAAAATTCTCTAAACTCTTCTCATTTGTGGTTGTTAGAAATTAATAATCACTTTCTCTGAAAATATTAATAAGTATTTGCTACCAGTACTTCATTCACGTTATATCAAATTTTAATCTTTTAGATATTTTATGCCGTATAAAAATAAGGCACCGACTGACATCTATTTACGACTAAGATAGTCGTACAATGGTCATAATTTTTCCCACCATCAATGGGTTAGTCGACAGGTTGTTCTGCTGACGGTACCTGACACTCATTGAGAGCGATGAGTGTCAGTGCGTGTGTTTGTACAATCCTCAGCTACCGCATTCCGCACCGAACAAATATTGTGAGAAGTTCTCATATTGAATTGTTTTGCTGTCCACACATAATAGTGTTGCCAGGCACACAGAGTTTCCCGAATTTTCCGGATTTTATATTTCTCTTGTTGTAACTCGCATGTTTTTACAATTTAAAGGAAAAAATGTTAGGCGAATAATATAAACAAACACATAGACAGCAGTCTACTATTCAGTAGTCTTACAGGGGATCTACTTAAATCTACAGACGCATTATCACTTCTGAAGTCAAAGGTCGTCCCTTCATATGTAAGGAATCTTCATCTTTCAAATTATCCTAGAATAACACCTATAAGCAAGAAATAAGTATGGATGTGTGTATATCGTATTAGTATTTGTTTAATGACCACAATAGAAAAGACGTGTCGCCGTCATTCATGTGTTATAGAGTTCTACTACTCTATCTAAGATAATTATGTATTTTGTATCAATATTTGTATATTTAACATCGAACAATAGACAAAACAGGAGTAGGTACAGATAACATGATACGATATAGCGGTTGGCAACCTTTTGGCAACGCGGGCCGTATAGTAGCTGCCTGAAATAATAGCGGACTGCATTTGAAAGAAAAATCACTGTCGCCAAGTTGTAAAAAACAAACAGTTATCAATTTTTAGGGTGATCGAAAAAACGGTCGTTAAGAACATTTGATACAGAAAATAACTTGTAGATGTTGTAATCCACGGCCCGCAAGGAATGATTTTAGGAAGATCCGCGGGCCACTAGGTGGGATTAGCAACTCCCAGGTTGCCAACCACTGCATTATATGCAATTACGTATGTATGCTTGTCTGTATGTACAACATGTATGGCACTGCGCTCATTATGGACGCTTGTGCAAGATTGTAATGAAGATATGCCTACAATATGACAGTTTTCATATTCATGATGCCTATCTACAATCAACTAGTGACTTTATTAACTTTGCAGGCTAATTAAGGGCTCTTTGAAGTTGACGACACGACCTCGTAGTGAGAGGGACACGATTTAACTGAAAACTCAAGGAAATACAGTAACAACACAAAATGTAGTAGTTGCTGTGGTTATTTAAGTACAATAGCTATAATCTGTAATTAATCTGTAATTAGTTCAAAATAAGTTGGATTGCATTAAAAGTATCTGTATGAATTTTAGGTCTCTGATGAAGATTGAGGTAGGTATCTGTTATCATCTGATAACAAACAGTAGCAGTATCATCTGATAACAATGTATAAATTCCTCAATCGCACTCCACTTATATTGCTCCAGCTCCAAATTATGACTGACTGTTTTTAGTGTCAAGCTGAAACTGAAACGTCAAGTATATAAAATTTTGAATTTAAAATTATTTCTTTTTGATACTTCGGCCGGTCTGAAAACCAAACAGTGTCCAAGATGTCAAGGCGTAAGGTCGTCGTGGATAAAAGCCCTAAACATTAGGAGGGGTAGATAGATTCGTTTTTGCATACAAAATGTGCATGTCTAATTCGATATTAATTACCCAGCAGTAAGACATCAATGGATTGACAAAGCCGGTAGACAAATTTCGATTCTCTAGAAGTTCTATCTTTCTTAAGATTTTTTTTATCTTCATAAGATTAGCATCGTATTATTATTTGTAGTCTTGTCTACGTGAAATTAGTTACGGATAACGATGTGCAATAGTGACTACTTAAAATCACCCGCGTAACAAAGAAAAAAATACATAAACATACCTAAAGATATGTGTTACCCAGCACTCCCGCGACGGTGCGGCGGCTGCAAGCGCGTGGCGTGCGCTTAAACTTTTTCCAAAATTAAAGTAGACTATGTTACGTCTTAGCTCTTCAGCTATCTTCCACTGAAAGTTCTATCAAAATCAGTCTAGCCGTTCAGAAGATTACCTCAGCCAAACAGACAGACAAAATAGTTTAATTACATTTTCGTTATAAGTATCGTGTATACTTTAACATGCATTGAGTAAAAAAATGTTATGTTGAAATCACAAACACTTTATCGGTATGGATATTCTATACTGTCAGTCACCTCTCCCTACCTTCTCGTGAATGACGTAAAAGGCAAAAAAGGAATTAAAATCTGCATATGGGCAGTAGCTTTCTTTTTCTACCTTTTTAACATCAACACTTACTGCTGTCACCAATATGCTTGTCAGTCTTTGTAACTATTGGTAATGACCCGACAACGGGAGGCCTAAGTCTGACAGCGGACCTCAAAGTCTAATGTATAATTGGGCATGACAGCACGCAATGAGGATAAAAATATTCATTCATCAGACGTCATTGAACCGACTCATTAATTCCGAACGCAAAGCATCGATTGTCTTCCGACCTACCCCAAAATCGATACCCCAAATATCTAATTACTTTGAGGCGTAAATTTGGAGCGCCCTATTGATTATGGCGACCTTGGCGAAAAAAATTAAGTCAAAGGCCGACCCAATTTTGGCGAGCTTTCCCCTAGTTATCAGGGCGTTCATTGCCAAGTTTACATTAAAGAAACCGCCCGTTTCGCCCATTAAGAAGTATAAAACCGACGGCGCGTTGAGAAAAAGATCTTTAATGACTCGGAGGAAGCCGGGGCGTCTGAGACATGTTGTCCGACCGCCTGGTGTTGATACTCGTTTAGAAATGGTGGGAATAGAAATTATTAGGAGAGGATTTATTAGGAAATTGAGAAATATAATTGGAATAAACATTCCTAGTTTAAAAAGGTTAGTTTTGATTGTTTATTGTTACTTAACCCCTCGGTGGTGATATAAGTTGCTTAGAAATGGTGGGAATAGGTAAGTTATTAGGAGAAATTTGAGAAATGGTGGGATAAAAGGTAATGGTGGAATTTGAGAAATTTAGTTTTGATTGTATATTGTATACCGCTAGAATGGTGTTGGTGCTTGTGAGTTTGAAAAGTTCAAAGTTCAAAATTTATTAGTACAAATTAGGAGAAGTGGTGGGAATGCAGTTGATTAGAGTTTGAAAAAATGTTTAATTGAACCGAAACCCTGTTGGTTGAGGTTTGTTTGTAAGTCGAAAAACCTACCGAATACCTATTTTATGAATATGAGATGTTTGCTACACTGATTTTATTGAATGTTGTTAATAAATATAGTTTGGACATAATTTCTTCATAATGTTAACGTTAGCGTAAGTATCTAAATAGATAACGTAGTTTAACGTTAAGTGAGAATTATGTAGTAACAAATGAGTTTGCCAATTTTGTTATTATGAGATACTTGTAAAAACCCGGTCGCACTACAATTAATAAAAAAGAATTAAAAAGGAGTTCGAATCAACGGTCGCGTGCCCTAGAGGCCAATGTCCTTTAGACAAGATCGCCCCCTCTCGTGCCGTCCCTCTCTAATTAAGCATTTAATCCGCATTTGTCTCTTTCCACTGAGGGATGCTAATATCATGTTACTTAATACCCCGCTGGGCTGAACGTATAATAATTTTCGGGACGCTTTACTACATCCCTAATTTGAGATTGCCGAGGAAAACATTTCACAAAAGAACTGTTTTTAAACCTTTTGCTTATTGTTACGGGAATCGTAATATATTTTTAATGTGCGGAATCGTATGATATACGACGAACGGTATCCGATATCGTATTAGTAATAAAAGCAAAGTACCATGAAGAAATATCGCTAAGTAGAACACGCCCCGTAATATCTTCCACGCGGGCGCACCCGACGCGCTGTATCGGAGAATTTCCATCTGAATATTTTCCTTTCTCATTGTCGTTATCTGAAAAATATGTTTTTCGTACAGTCCGGGAGGGGTACAGTCGCGAACAGACGCAAATGCCTTTGCGCCACCGAATCCAATTTGGAACGTGTAACTCTTATTCGAAAGTTCGTATTTGCGTCTTGCGCGCCACATTACGATACTTTCGGAGACCGAAGAAAAATAGCGTGTTTGTGACTGTACAAAGTTCAGACTTATTTCACGCGTATAAAGTAGAATCTTCTCTGGTTTCTGGGAGGGTGGTAGGTGGAATATGGGAACCGGAAGTGGGAGGTTGGGGGCAAATGGACGGAAGAGAAGTGAAGGCAAATAACTTCGCCCTTCTGTACACATACACGTATATATGAGGGCGCACAAAAATTTCTCCCAGAGTTCCACAATGAAACGTTGAGTATTTTTATCATTTGTCGTCATAAAATCCTCGTCTGCGACTAAAATGTTTCGTACGCCAGCTATGGGAAATATGTTAGAATGCTACGCCGTGGCCCTTTTTAGTTTTTCTTGTAGTTGGTAGATTGCGATGCAGGATTCTTGCATTTGAAATATTGCGAATTTGTAGGCATGTATAGTTATAATAGTTATGATATGCTCCTTTATTTCTCCTTAGGACAGTCCTCTGCATTTTTTCTAGTTTCTTAGAGAACCATGAAATGCGTATGATTATTTTTCCGATCAGTGCGATGACCCATTATTATTATTGTTTTCATATCATCACATAATACTCTTACTCGTATCTCTGTGATATTCAATGGGGCTACTTCTATCTTTGATTTCTTTTGAATTACATTCCTCCAATAGTTTTAATAATTTCAAAAGTACTATGCATTGCAACAATACGTGGCTACCATTGTCTTAACAATCGTAACATATCATTGCAGCATTTGCATAAGACCCCACTGATCGACATTGACGTCTAATAAAGTTTTTACTGTTACAAAATTATCGCACGGTTTTACCATTGTTACGTAGGATCTTAATTCTTCATAATAATATAGTAGTTGCAAGTAGTAAAATGGTAATAGCTACTTTTATGAAAAAAAAGTTTCATGGTGGCCAGATTGTATGAAAATCTTGTTTCTTAATATTGAAGAATCAGTGTTGAAATCCACAAGGGTATATAACAAACGTTACCTACGTTTTTTACAGTATTTAGTACATAAAATATAAAAAAAATATGTATAACTTATAAATTTGTCTTTGCAAAAGGTTTAATAGCTTACAAATGCGAACACCGAAAAAAACATTTTACGAATGGTTTCAATAATATACAAGCGTGAATTATTCCAGTAATTTTGAAAACACATACAGACGCTTCAGTTATTTATATTTATAGGTTCGTAATAGTAACAATGGCTGTCGTGTTAATGTTTTATTTAATACCAACACGCAATTTACAGACATTATCGCGTATGAAATATGGGCTGCGACAAAACCGGAGTCACATTGACAACACACAAAACACTTCATTATTCTTTTAATGTCCGACAAAACGCACAGTAATTTTTCACGGCAATTTATATGTTTGTTTTATTCACCCCTATATCTATATCTACAAACAAATTAACAACTAAATACGTCGCATGTGATCAAGTAATTTGTGAAGTCAATCGCGCTAAGCTGTTCTCAAAATCGTTTTCACCCTCATGGTGAAGCGGTTACCGGTCTCTCCCTTAGTGGGTACCAGGTTCGATTCCCGGCCATTCGGTAATCTTAAAGTTCAATTTTGGTTTTTGTTCTGAGTCTGGGTGTTTGTGTATTCGTCTTTATGTGTCCATGGCACCCACAAGACAGGAGAAAATCCTACCGTGGGGCTATGAGTGTAGAATTAAATTTACAAACAATAATTGAAGCAGGTAATGTATATTGTAAATTAAATCCTTGCTTAATATCGCCCGATTCCCTTTGTGGTTTGCGAATTCTTTGCGAAGTCGAAAATCAAAGCTGGATAGCGAAAGTTGGGTGCCCTTTGAGCGCCCCGTTATTATTTTCTGGAGAACCTCTTTTATGTAAAAGAACGCTTCAGATAGCGAGGGTGGTAAAGAGAAAAATATGACGGAGTTGTGTTGCATCTGTCTCGTTCCGTTCTGTGCTGTAGAGTGGGATGGAGAAGGATGATGTGGAGTGCCCTTCGAGTTAAGAGTCTTCATACACGTTGGTACTCGTTACGTCATGACCCCGGGCCGTGTGGGAGGTTCGACAAGTATTTTATGAAAAATGTAACCGTCTTTACGACAATCTAAGCTTTGTAACTGTGCTAGCAATAATGAGATGAAAGTTGCGACTTGTTAGTCACCCACATGTTCGGGGAATGGGTATGGTTCAAACATGCGGTTTCGAAACAATTGTGGGAAGAATGATCACAATTTTGTACGAATGTTGTAACTGCTTCATCTTTGGAGCTGTAATGTTACGCTGTTTAAGTGGCATTTTTATATTTTTGTATAAACATGTGTATCATGGAAGTTTTCGAATCATAATCAGTAATCAATTAGCTTAGTAGCTTAAAGGTACTTAGGCTTAGGCTAGTAAGTAGATTTTTAAAATCTGTCTGTCTATAGTGTCTTCTTGATGTCGATTTTTTGTGACGATGTTAAGGCGTGTTTAATTAATTCTCATCTTTCACATCTTAAATATGTATTACTTTTAAGCTATGTAGAATAACGTAAGTATAGTTTGAGTGACGTGTCGGAGCCATAACAGCCATAATAAACTCCGGTAGAACCCATATTTTCCTTCACGGAGTTAAATATCTGGATAGGACAGAGGTTAAAATTAAAATATTATTAAAATTTAGAAAGAATCAAAAGTGGCAGTGGTACAAAATGGTATTTATAATATAAAAGTAGCAAACGAACAGGAAGTCAAATTAATGGTTAGTTTTTTTTAAAGACGTTCTTACACTAATAGCCCCAGACTAGGATTTTCTCCTTTGTCGTCGGTGACATTCACATATAAAGACGTATGCACAAACACTGAGATCCAGACCAGAAATCCAAATTTATCATCATCCATCCAGATAGATTTACCACATCTGAGGACTGAGTTGGAACGCTTCGAATAATTATCTCTACCTTACCACATCCTTCAGACCAGAACACAGCAGTGCTTAACACTGCTGTTATAAGGCAAAAATAGGTTTGGCGCCGCCGGAGCTAAACCAAATAGAGGTCTACCACCTTTGTGTCTCATAAGAATGTATTTTGATTTGAACGGAAAAGACAAAGGAGTGTAGAAATTGTTAACAGCGGCAAATTGTTAACTTAATAATTTTTAATTGTCACAGTGGCAAATTGTTGTTGTTGCTGTTGCCTGTGGCTTTCCAATGTAATCTACATTGGAAATCTTCATGTAAATCTATTTATATTTACCTTTCCACGCCCTTCAAACTAAATTAAGTATAGCAACGTTATAAAACTGCTTTAGAAATAGCTATTTTATTTAAGCCTACTGCCTAAAATAACAAATCTAATAATAAATCTAAGTCCTTCAGAAAAATAGTCCAATCCAGTTCATAACGATCATTTTTCCTCTCAGAATATTATTCGCGCCGCTCTCATTACGAAGCAAATCATTACTCGGTGAAATCGTATGGAATCACAGAGGGATTGTTGTATCCAATGGTGGAAATCTCACCCCTAAAGCATTAGATATAAGGGTGGCTTTCCTTTGTACAAACTATATTATGATTTAACGTGATATGTCATCCGCGCAGTATGAAAATATGCGCGTATTGAGAAAATGAAATCACTTCGATAGCGTTAAGAGGTTTTTAATATTACTTGGGAGGTTGCGAAAATATACTTTCCCCTGCTTCCTTGAGTTATTTGCGTTAATGGATACTTTCGAATGTTTGGCATATATTCGTTTTTGAATGTATTTTCGTGTCTAAGTATGTATCCTTATTCGCAAATTTGTTTTATAAATGTTTCACAAAACATAATTTGTTATCAGAACTTCAAAAATATGTTTTTTTTTCGTCAGTTTTTGATTTATACTGCGTTACTTAGAGACAACGTTATCGATTTTGATATAACGTTAACACAGTGCCAATAAGCATTTGATTAAAATATGTGTATAATTAGAAATCAATTGAAATCATAGTGACATTAGTACCTACCCTATATATGTGCATTCTATACTGTGCACATATATTCATTTATACAAAAAACGTGTAGGTTTGTATATTTGTCAAATATTATGCAAATATATGGATATTCCAAATCAAAAGTCCAACCCTTACAAAACATCTTCGCCAATAGCGAAGACTGCGAAAAAAGCTATATTTCTTATTCCTTAACCTACCCGCCTCCACATACCCCTTCCTACGTGTAAGAACACGTAACATATGAGATTCAACCCTTAACGTCCTAACTACCTTACAAAAATAAAATAGATTCAACTCTATTGCTCTAGCCTTGAGGTTTACTTTTACGCGCAGGTCGATTGGAGATGCGTTCTTATGGGTAGTAACAAAATCTGATAAATTTCATGAGATCGAATCGCGAATATACCTAAAGATTTTTATTAGACACTGTAATGTAATTAGATAAGAAATTAGAAAATATGAGACTACTCGTATTATCAAATTTCCATGTATACAAATGTAATCAATTTATGGCATTCAAAGAGTTAATTTATTATCGAATTCTTGATTTAAGAAGCGTGAGCTCGGGATTCAAACCTGGGACCTCTGATTGAATACGAGTTTCAACCATTATATTATTATACACTCTTTTACTCAAATAGAATTAGCGTTAGCAACATTAGAAATGTCACCATTAACTATTTATTTAACGGAATACTTCCTTTTTTCGCTAGCATAACGGTAACCGCTTTTTAACTAAGACCTAAATGGCAATTGTTATTAATAAAAACGGTAGTTTAGTTCTAAGTAATTGACTGACAGACCTTTACTATTCCCTTAATAAAAACCAATTGCTGATTTGCGATTGCCATTTCTACTGTTACTAGATAATTAGTCTATAAAAAACATGTAACTTCATTAACAAAAGGTAAAAACTATTTACTACGATCTTGTTAACAAAAGTTTTAAAAAAAGCCAATTAAATATTACGTGTTAATATTTCACATGTTCTTAATAAATTATAGCAGTACTAATTTTATTGTAATGAACATTTTTAAGACTTTAAGACTTGTGGTCTTAAATATAAGGACTAGTCTTTTATCAGACTGAAGTGTCACTTCGTGAAATGGTATGTCTTGCAGTCGTGGTATAATCTATGGTATTTTCGTATAGGCCTTAATAAGAAAACTCATAAAACCTTGTGCTTTTAATATCTGAGTCCTCGCTCTTTTCTGTGGTCGGACCGCAAGCTAAGCGAGCTATAATGCAAGTTTAAACGATTTTTTAAAATCATCTTATATGCATTTTTATAATTTTTTCTCAAATGAAAATAAAAGATATGAGCGATAAACTCATTAGAACTCTTAAAACGATCTACGTAGAAATTTGAGCTACGCAAAATAGGCATTTTATTATTTTCAAATATTTGCTTGCCTGTATAATTTGATATCTAATGTACTTCGTGGGAGTGGAATATTTTTAGCAAAATTTTAGGAAAATATGTCAAGGCGTGTGAATTCATTGAGACGCACATGTATATTTACTTACTTATCGTATTTTTAATACTATACAAATCACTTCACAGTTATGTCATTACATAACAAAGATCGCTTCTCGCTTCGCGCAAGCTATTAAACAAGTGCCTTAATGAGAGGCGGAGGCTGCATAGCTTGGATCTAGAATTAGCGCTGATACTAGCTTCATTAGGCCAAATTAGGCCTCAATAAAAACGTTTTATTGACAGATAAAACTGTCCGTTCGTCTGTAAGTAGTATGGTAGAGACGCGTAAGAATGTTTTCGAACAAAAATGTTGTTTTATGACTGTTTTCAAAGAATTCTTGGACGTTTATACTTTATAGTACTGAGTATTTATACTTCTTTAACTGTTGGTACTTATTTAAGATTGCAAAATGCTTTACGGTTCGGCTTCACAGGCACCACTGTCACACCTGTTCCTGCCTGATAACAAAACTGTTAGTGTTTCTTTACTCTGATTCAAAGAGACAGATACAAGAGTTATTCCATCTGATGCGTCAATGTTCTTGATGCATTGTGCCTATGATCGACCTTAAGGACCTATCTTACTTGAGCTCCAAAAAATTGCTGGACGTAGACCTCCCCAAATTAGATCTTTTGGTAATGGTTACTAAGCATGTCAAGCGTCTTTATGATCGCAATAGCTGGTGTGTACATAAAAATTCTGCTCATCATATCCTGAATTAAAAAAAAAACGTTATCTGCACTAATAACCCACACCCACGTAAATACTCAGACCCGGAACAGAAATTTAAATTCATCTTCAGATATCTGTCTGGCCGGGGATCGAATCCGGGATCTACTGCAGGGCAGAACGATATGGTGAACGCTCCGTCTCAGGGGTCCTCGCCTTAGACGCTTGTAACGATATCCACGCGAAGAGAGGGAGTGATACTATTTAGAGCCGACGTCCCACGATACAAGAAGAAAAACCTTGCTCGTTTCTTTACAATAGATAATAGTAGGTATACGTCAGAAGGGTAGGCTCATAAGAAAAATATCGCCGTAGGGGCCCGCCCACCGACATTGACATGTGAAGACGCCACCCTTTCTGCTATTCGCGGATTTTTCCCGTTTTCCACGCTACTTCGCGGAATTACCACATATGTAGACATGTAGGGTGGAGATTGTCCCTTGGCAAGGGAATGGAAAAGTAGGCACGTGTGTCTCTATGTTAGGTTTTGTTGTAAAATATACTAAAATGTTATCGATCAAAAGCAAACTCTATTAAGAATTTCATGTCAATTATATACACATTTATTTATACAAATAAAGAAAATTGAAGTGTCTGTTTGTGATTTCTACATATACATACTTCATATTAACTTCTAGCGACCCGCCCCGGCTTCGCACGTGTGCAATGCTGATACTTAATATGGTTACTACAGAAAAACTGATTATATTATACAGGTATAAACTTTCCTCTTCAATCACTCTATTTATTAAAAAAAAACGCATCAAAATCCGTTGCGTAGTTTTAAAGATTTAAGCATAGGTACATTACATTTGGGACATGGGGACAGAGAAAGAGACTTTGTTTTATACTATGTAGTGATTAGCTGAAACCCGCGGTTTCACCCGCGCTTAAAAAGTAAAAGGCAATACATATTTAAACATAATATAGGCGCGCGCTAATGCTTTTTTCAAAAATTAATGTAGCCTGTAAAAAATAATATGCCTTAGACCTGCAGCTACCCTTTAATGAAAGTCCCGTCAAAATCAGTCCAGCCGTTTAGAAGATTACCTCAGCCAAACAGACAGATACACGAACCGACAGATTTTTTTTTAATTGCATTTTTGTTATAGGTATCGTGTATACTTTCATAAGCATTAAATAAAAAGATGTTATTTTAAAATCACAAATAGACACTTCAATTTTATATATTTGTATAGATAAATTGTAACTATGTGTAAATACAGATTTTTTATTATATAATACATTAAAATGAAAACATACTTATCAAAAATCTAACCCAATCAGTAGTTCACTCGCTACAAATCTAATTCGAAATTCAAAATACGATTAATCACGACGCGAATAGCGTTATAAAAACACGGACGCAATTTTCCGCTCATTCTAATAGAATATTGATGAGCTCATAAATTGGTAGCGAGTGCATTGTGCAACATCCTATGTTGCTCAACAGTTCTCTTGTCGGCTGCGACATCATCTCCGGCCCACGCTTAGTGTTGTGTTTACATTGGGCAAGTTACTGGCGCTATTACTAAGACTTACGTAACTTTTTTTGACGGACGGTGCGTTGATATTTCCCGATATATCGGTACTTGACACAAGTTATACTTGTCCAATTATACTTGGACAAGGATAAAAGTTATAGAATATTACTACTGTCAGGTAACTAAAATAGAGCGTCAGATAATGTGTGTGTGCGTCCGACGCATTACAAACGTAATTACATACGAATTCTTTACTTTTTACACTACTTTTGTCGAACTTAATTCTTTTTTAAATAGTATTTAACTTTCTCATTTTAAGTGACTATTTTCATGTCTTATGAGAAATAAAGATTATTTAAATCGAAACCGAACGGAACTGTTATCAAATACACATAGGTCAGATGTACAGATCTTAAATTAGATTACAATTACATAGCTACTAGTTAACTTCAACAAAAAAAACTTAAATACTATTTATATATTGACCACCACCTGATACCACAAAAGATGTAGACCTAAAGTAATCACTTTAACAGTAATTTTACTTTGTGTATATAAATTAATCATTTTATTACAACGAAAACAATCACAAAACGCATTTACAATATTGGATTAATATACGATTTTCGTTTATTTTAGTCAACAATAAATACTTTATTTAACGTATAATAAATGTGTTGTGTGAAATAGTTCTTCATCTTACTGACTACTTCACTGAAATTAATTATTCATTGAAATACATACTAACAAGCAAATCATCAAGCTTGATTTGCTAAGCTAGCAAGTCAAGCATCTAAACGCTCCTCAAGTCTATCGAACGATGCTATCTAGTGCCGTGGGTGTCAACATCCAAATCCTATCGCCGTTGACATTCGCACCTAAAACCTTCGCTCCACCATAACTCATCTCAGTTATCTCCACCTTCGGCGATCAATAAATTTGTATTGAATGGGTGTTACGATGTTTTGTGCGCTCGGACAAAGTATTTAACTGTTTACGTACAAAGATTACGATCGTCGATTGTTTTGGATGGTTGCGTGAATGGAGCGTATGAAGAATGGTACGTTTAAATTGTAGTTTGAAGTATGGCCGCTTACTGTGATGTTTGAATGACTTACGTTGTGCATTGGTTGCTTATTGTAGCTATCATCCAGACGATTTGGGTTTCTGTTTAGACATTAGGTTTGGTCTAGACTAGCATTTCTGTCTTTCTATGGTTCGAAGACTAGTCGTAGTCCATGGCGTCACTGGAAGTGAATAAATTGCTAATCGTACTCTCATATTTTAATTTTAAACTAGATGATCAGCCGTGGTTTCACCCGCGTTTAAAAAGTAAAAAGGAATACATATTTAAACATAAATATCATCCCGCTCTCCCGCGACGGCGCGCGCATGCGCGTGGAGCGCGCGCTAATGGATTTTTTAAAAAATAAAGTAGCCTATGTTACGCCTTAGACTATCAGCTATCTTCCAGTGAAAGTCCCGTTAAAATCGGTCGAGCCGTTTAGGAGATTAGGTCAGCCAAACAGACAGACAGACAGACAGACAAAAATTTTTTTAATTGCATTTTCGTTATAGGTATCGTGTATACTTT